>CAEFZX010024137.1:0-16597 GCA_903066825.1 Alfaro cultratus
CCATTGAGAATCTTTGGGATGTGCTGGAGAAGGCTTTGCGCAGTGGTCAGACTCTCCCATCATCAATACAAGATCTTGGTGAAAAATTAATGCAACACTGGATGGAAATAAATCTTGTGACACTGCAGAAGCTTATTGAAACAATGTCACAGCGAATGCGGGCTGTAATCAAAGCTAAAGGCAGTCCAACAAAATATTAGAGAGTGTGACCATTTTTTGGTGGCGACTTTTTTTTTGGCCAGGCAGTGTATTTCAACTTTTAACTTTATGTCTTCTCTCACTGGTGTTCAGTTTGGCTCTGATTCCGCCTTGGAGAAGGGCATCAGCTGAAATAATGTTGTCATCAACTAATCATTCTCCCTATCCTGCTATAAACTTTTTAATTTTCACTAAAATAGCAAGTACTGCTGGATCAGCGTTTCTGTTTCTTTTTTGTGTCTCTGTCTTCTCAAACCCTCAGGCGGTGGTCAAATGGCGCTTGTACTGAGCCAGCTTCTCGTACTGCTGGAGGTTTCTTCTTTTTCACTTAATTTCTGCTAATTGAGAGTTTTCCCCTCCACTGTCGCTACTTGCATGCTCAGTCTAGGCTATTGCTGCAAAGTCAATGACAGAATGCAAGCAATTACTGGTACATTCTCCTCCAGGAGGAATGAATGCAGGAAGTCACTGACGCGACGCAATCTGCTGTCTTTTCCAGATTGAAAACATTTTAAACTAACTCTAATACTGAATTCAACATCATGCGCTGTTTGATAACTAGTTATTATTCATTGAAGAGATTGTGTTGGAAAAGAAAGCAGACATTTTAAGTGCAAACACTACAAAGGTATGAACTTCTGCTCTGAAATGTAAGCTCATGATATTTGGCATTGTAATTCCTGCATATGCACTGGCATGAACTTTGTGAGGAATTTCAGTAATTTGGTGGAGATATGGAAGAAAAATTGCAAAGTATCAATCTCATCATGTTAGTATTGTTCTGATACCAATAATCACCTTGGTGTTGATAAGATTGATCTATAGATCGATTTGTCCAGTTTCTACCTATGACAGCACGTCTACTTGCCCTGTTCAGTCGTCTGTCCATGAAGAGCAGCAATGCGTGTACACAGTCCATGTTGACACCTGTCAAGAAAACTGGTGTGAATAAATGAGATCTATCCAGGTTCACGCAGAAAACGAGGCCTGAAAGACTGAAGCGATCTTGCAAAGTGATTCAATGATGATTATAAAATATGTATTTTTGTATTCAGATGATGTACTATTAATATACTCATGATTATGAAACAAAGTAATCAGTAACTGTGAATTATTCTGTAATGAACAAGTAACTATAAGAATATTAATAAGGGAAAGACAAATGTAATAATGAGTTATAACCAGTACTGAACTTGATGATTAATGTGTTGATGAAATATATTGAAAGATGATTGTGTTTAATGATTTACAGATAATTACAGTATATGAAAAGATTGAGAGTTGAAATGATTAAACTGTGTCACAGTCAGAGACAAGTAGAGGCATGTTCAGAACAAGTAGAGGCATGTTCAGAGTGTGGGACAACAGGAAACGCCCAAAACAGGAAAGAAGGAAACAGATGGTCGAGAAAGGGGAAGTCAGCGGAGAGGCAGTTAGATTTCAAGAAGGGGACTTTCCACATAGGGCGTTAACCAACACAGGACTTTCAAAACAGTAAATGAATGTCCAAAAAAGGAACGAACACTGCTCTCTCTCTCTCTCTACACACACACTGATGGAACAGAAGAATATATAAAGACAGGACAGCCACAGATCGAGGTTCATTTGTCCTGGTGTTGGAGACTACTCTGCATTGCAGACCAGAAGATCATCAGAGAACTACACCTTGGAACCTTGGGGAAACAAGAAGTCTTCACACCGTAGGAACGGGACGAGGACCATCGCCCTATAACCCCAGTTCCTGATTTGGATTACTACTCTGCATCCAACCTAAGGATTATAAGTTTTGTTGCAACGGACTTGGAGGATTAAGCAAAGATCACAGGAGTGATGAAGATCTGAGTTTTGGAAGATAACAACTGGATCGACTTTGTTTCTATTCTAAGGAGGATTTGTTGTCTGAAGACAGGACTCTGACCAAGGATATCTTAAGTTTTCTGTTGCCAAAGTTCCTTTTCCATCTAGGTAGGATTTAACCTGCACTTCAAAGCCTCGCTTATGTAACTGATGACACAGTATAGGGAAGTTATTAGTGAGAATTTTAGTTGATTTTGTTCAAATTAATATTAACACATGAACTGTAATCTTTGATATTCAATCTGCTTGTCATCCACCCCTGCTAAACGCTTGCTTAATAAATGTATATCAAAATTCTAATGAGGTTTGTGGACATTGAAATTAATTTACTTATACATGTTGCCATGAGTTCTCCTAATTAAGGTAAAACCTACAGCATGTACATGATTCTAGAAATGTGGTGGCTTCGGATTTTCCTTTAGTGGAGTAAAATAATGACCCTGGGGTTCACGCAGAGCTACTAAATTTAATCTAGCCGATTCCAAGTGCTCGTTATTTCAGAGGGGATGCTATCGTTAACCTGAGTGGTTACTGGAGTTGTGCAGTCGTGAGGGCTACTCGGCTGATTGTTCCTTAACTGAAGAGGGTTGTAACTCAGGGATTGAAGACAGTTAGAGCTAGACGAGATTCCCTCGACACCGGTTCAAACAGATTATCTGGCTAAAACCTGCTGCATGGTAAGACTCGAGGTTTTAGAGATTTTCCGGACCCGTTAGACCAGGGGTCTCAAACTCCAGTCCTCGAGGGCCGCAGTCCTGCAACTTTTAGATGTGCCTCTGCTGCACCACACCTGAATAGAATAATTAGGTNAGCCATTTCATTCCAGCGTTTTGTACCTGTGGCACATCTAAAAACTGCAGGACTGCGGCCCTCGAGGACTGGAGTTTGAGACCCCTGCGTTAGACGGAGAACTGGTCAGTAGTCAGTCCCTAGGAGTTGTGAGGTTTAGGGCAGGGCTGGATATTGCGTAATAATCATCACACCTTCATACTTATGACACGCCTGTCCCACAGGGACAGCCAGCAGGACGTCCAGGCAGGTCAGGGGCAGGGCTGACAGGATGTTTACTGTATGTCTGAGGAGAAAATACTTTATGAACATCCTTCAACTGTTCTTAGTTCATTTTTCTCAAGCATATCTGTAATATACAACAAGGAATTGCTGGGTTAAAGATAATCCTCTGACCCTTGTAGTTCCTCCATTGTGTCTGCTCCATCACATGACAGCAGCAGACAGTGGCGTAGGACAGCTGCCAGGCGGCGATATAAAGCAGCTTCCTCCTGTAAAGACATCCTTCAGATTTAATCTCTGACCAAACCTCATGGACTAAATTTGGATGTCATCTTAAATTTCACAACAAAAAAATAATCCTTTAAAGGGATGGGCACATGAAGCACTCTGACAATCCTTATTATGATTGCTGCGTTAGCTCATTTTATTTCATTTGGTTATTCCATTCCACCCTAAAATGTTTTACTGGCCTGGTCTGACCAACTCTATAAAATCTATCTGAGGACCCCGTGCCTAACTATGGAGACGTTTTCCTAGAACTAATGGCTTTGTGTTTTCACCTCGTCAGGCTCCTGCCTGTAGAACCTGTGAGCAACATTGAAGATTGTCTTGAGAATCTCAATAACATCCTGGGACACCTCCTTGGAGACAGGAGGGGAAGTGCTGTCCGTGATTAGCTGATTTCTGTCGGCCCATCTCAAGACCAGGCACTGCTCCAAGGCTGAGGTCAGGACCAACACCCCACGCTCCTGAGCAAAGCAAAGCACTGAATTCTACGGACCGTGGTAAGCATCTTCTGAAGCATTAGTTGAAATAAAGAAATTGAGTGTTTGTAAAAGCATCCACACCCTTTGAACTGTTTGCATTTTGTCACTTAATTCAATAATTCAATGTGTTGAATTTGGATTTGATGTGACAGACCAACACAAAGTCGTTCATAACTGGAATATGTTTGCAGATTTCCCATGGGCCTCGTGGCTCCTTCTTTGATTGAATATTTCTTTGCCCAGCCTTCACAAAACATTTATCCTCAGATGATGTTTACAACTTAGGCAACTTCTAAATGTAACTGGTCAGCCTGGAGTTTATTTAGGGGAAATTGATAATTGAAATTATGGTCAACTGGTTTAGTAATCAATTCATTGTTAAC
The DNA here is from genome assembly GCA_903066825.1 of Alfaro cultratus. Classification (NCBI taxonomy): domain Eukaryota; kingdom Metazoa; phylum Chordata; class Actinopteri; order Cyprinodontiformes; family Poeciliidae; genus Alfaro; species Alfaro cultratus. Next base: position 4,217 of record CAEFZX010024137.1, read on the forward strand.
TGGAGTGTACAGACTGAAAAAGAGCCATTTTCTGAAAGAACATTATCAGAGTAGTAATTAAGTCAAACCTATACAAAAAGCTATATACATTTTGCATTAAAGTTACAACAAAAAACTTTTTTTCAACCAAAATTTTTCAAATGGTATAGTTTTAGCTTCTCCTAGTTCTAACGGCTGAGCTTTTCATATGTAGATACTAGAATTATGTAATTAGCTGCTGATGCATCCTTTACTACAAGTGTTCAAACATTCACTTTAGGAGTGAATTATTTTTTTTAATTGCATTTTTTAGTGAATTTCTAATATTGCATAAAAGAGGCTTAACTAGCATTCTGTAGCTAGTTAAATGAACAATCTGCAAAATGTGCCAGTTTTTCTATCAAATTAATCATCAAAATAATGAAGAGAATAATCAATTATTACAGCAATTGTTAGTTGCAGCTCTAAACAGGAATGCACCACACACTTCTCAGAGTTTTATGTAGAGTTGTTTTAAGCTATTCATCATTTTTCTTCTACGTCACAATTATCACATCCTGAAATTTGTAGTTGTGACAGGGGGAAAATAATGAATGGTGGGAATACTTTTGCAAATTCATTTCTATAAGTGAATTTTTGCATGCTCAACATTCCACAAAACACAAAGGTCTAGTTCAGAGTAAATGACTTGGTACTTGTATAGCAATTTATCAAGTCCAGAGGACCCCAAGGAGCTGTACACAGCTGCCCGGGGACAGGCTGCCATGCACTGGCGCCACCGGACCCTCTGACCCCCACCGGACCCTCTGACCCCCACCGGACCCTCTGACCCCCACCGGACCCTCTGACCCCAACCACCAGGCAAGGCTGGTGAAGTGTCTTACCCAAGGACATAATGACAGAGGTGGGTAGTGCGGGGACCAAACCAGCAATCTGTCAATTGATGGGCAAACTTCTATCACCTTCATCACCATTGCCCCAGAGTAATGATTGAGTAATGACAGTGAGAGGGTGAGGAGTGTTTACCTGCTGCAGCTGCAGCCTGAGCTCAGGCCTCAGGGCTGTTAGTAAGAAGAGAAGCCTCAGTTTGTAAAACTGGCCAGTGGGTGGTGCCCCACTCCAGATTCCCTGCTTCAGACTCTCCCATAATCCCTGTAGAAGCCTTCCCATGGAGACAGACATGAAGCTTTTAGTGAAGCAAGGGGTTGCTAAGCAGCTGTAAAGCACCATTCATTAAATCTTCAGAGCATCTAAGCTTTTGGTAGAACATGTATGAATAGCACTTTGGTACTCCTCAAATGCAGAAATGACGCGCCAGTATGCATGGACTAGGATAGTGGTGTCACTGGCAAATCACAAATAGGGTGTGTGTGGTAACCCTCATTTACAAATTGAATTAAGCCATCTATTGGATAATTACTTCATAGTCGATTATGTTCCAGCTGGCAAAAAGTTATGTGACCCCAACTGGTACGTTCAGTTGCTTCTCATTTCTTAAACAACCATGTGTAAAGACATGGAAAATATGTAAGTCTGTTTGAGAAGGGTCAAATCATTGGTATGCATCAAGCAGGAAAAACATCTAAGGAGATTTCTTAAACTACTGAAACTGGGTCAAGAACTGTCCAACACATTATTAAAAACTATAAGGATAATGGAGACCAACTGTCTTCAAGGAAGAAATGTGGCTGGAAAAAAATCATGAATGATTGTGATCGGTGATATTTGCTATATTTTTAAATGTTTTGGTGAAATCAATTCGAAGAAAAACAACTGTAGAACTCCAGTCTATGTTTAATAGTGAAAGTAAAAACATTTCCACACGCAGAATGTGAAGGGAAGTCAAGGGGCTGGGACTGAACAGCTCCTTAAGAAAACCACTGATCAGTTAAGCTAACTGGAAAAAAAAGCTTTAATCTGCTAGGGAGCATAAAGATTGGACTCTGGAGCAATGGAAGAAGGTCATGTGGTCTAATGAGTCCAGATTTACCCAGAGTTCCAGAGTGATGGGTGAATCAGAGTAAGAAGAGAGACAGGTGTCTGCTGAAGCAGAAGCATTTCAAAACACTGCCACAGTGAAAGCATGCTGCAATCAAAGCTAAAGGTGGTCCAACAAAATATTAGAATATTAGAGTGTGACTTTGGTGGAAACCTTTTTTTGGTCAGGCAGTGTAAGTGGTCAACTGCTCTCCTCGTGTGGAACAGTTGGCTCCCATTTTGTATCAAATCTTCCAGATATCACTTAACCAACAGAGGGTGCCAAGGTGCTAGAAGTAGTCCATTGTGATACCTGTGGCAAAGATTAGCCAACCAAAAATTCTTAAAAATTTTAGACCTGTTGCACTGACTTCCCTTGTTATGAAATCCTTTGAAAACTAATAAAGAGAGATCTCCTTATTCAGACTTATCACTCACTTGACCCTTTGGTTGTCTATAGAGCTGGTCACGGAGTTGAGGATGACATTGCAACTTTACTAAACTGTGTTTTAAACATCTTGAAGGTAACAAAAATTGTGATACGTTACTATTTGTAGACTTCTCAGCGGGTTATAATAAAATCTAGCTCCACATTCTGATCAACAAACTTCTTAACTTTCACCTACCGTAATTTCAATATGATGGGCTGAATTCTTGATTTTTTAAACATTTAACTGGAGAGATTGTGTAAAGAGGGATGGTAAATGATCTCTGTCTGCTCCAAGAATCTCTGATTTTGTGTCAAAACGAACTGAAGTTTTGAACTTTGACATAATACATAAACAACAAGACAACTTTAAAACTGTCACCTCAGTGTGCTGGCTCTCTCCCGGGCCTGGGGACTGTTGTAGATTATATTACACAAGACTTTCATGGCCTCCTTCCTGCACACCTCCCCATCATCCACTTTCCCGTCTTCCTCATTGTCGTCTTCCCGGGCGTCTTTTTTCCCAGGAGCAAGCACAAGGTGCCCTACGTTCCCTCGCCGGTTAAAGGAGTGACACTCTGAAAAAGAAACTCCACACCTCTGATCGGAATCTGCTGCTCCATGAGACCCACTTGCTTCTTTTCCAAGGATCTGTGTTTGTGTACTGTCACACTGATCTTGAATTTTTGTCTTGTCCTGCTGCTGGCTGGGCTCCAGAAGATTGATACCTCCCAGGTGTGTCAAGGTGAGAAGGGCGCTATCAGTGACCATTGGTCCCAGAGCTCTACGGTCACGAGAGAGGATTCGCAGAGTATGCAGACAAGCTCGTAGCACTGCAGGCTGCAACTGACCACCAACAAAGCACAGCAGGGCTGCAGCCAGATCCTGCAGGAAAAATATTATGGTGAAATCTAAGAATTCAGCCTCAGGACAAATCAACTGCATTGACATTTAAAGAGTCCTAAGTTTATTACATGCCCTAAAGCATCATAGATTCAATTCAAATTAAAAAATACTTTATTAATCCCAAAGATAAATTAAATAAGGATTTTGATTCTTCAAAGAGTTATTGAAGATGGTGATGGCTGTTGGCAGTAAAGATCTCTTATTGTCTGTACATGATCTGTCTGTGCAGTCTGTACTGCACTGAATCTGAAGAAGCCTCTGACTGAAGATGCTCTGCCTTCCCAACATAGTCTCATGAAGAGGATGGTCAGAGTTGTCCATAATTTTCTTGATCCTATGAGGAATCCTTCTTTGAATAATCATCTCCAGAGATTATGAAGATGAATATGATTAAACAAATTATCATGATTAAACAGATCAATCTAGATACAGGTAAATCTGCTGTAAAAGATGAATGGAGGTTCTGGGAAGTCCAGAGGGTACAGGAGAACAAACAGACCACATGAGTTTACTGGCCTACCTCTCTGAGAAGAAGATTTGGCCTCTCGTCATCTGAGTCAATGTCCGAATCAGAGTTTGAAGCACAGTCCCTTATTTTGTTCTTTCTGAACTGATGAACCAAGAGATGGAATTAGTAACACTGCAGATAACATCAGTAATAATGGATCATACTGCTATATTGCGTTCATGCAGTATTTGTACTCTGTTTATTCATATGGGTGGTCCTCAGAAAAGATGTTAAATCCAACATCACCCCCCACTGGATTTCTTCTTTATAGTATGTTCCGCTTACTAGCCTTGTCTATATGGGTTACTTCACACACAGAACATCATTCAGCATTGAGATACACTTTTTAAAAATCCGTTTCACCAATTATAGATCCTTGGTTCCACTGTTCAATACTAAGCTGGCCACAACGTCTTTCTCTCAGGTCAGTGGTTCTCATTCCTTCTTTGGAATTTTATTGGTAGGCCATAAGATACTAAAAAAGTCCTGGAAGAGCTGCAGTTGCAAAGATGCATTGACCCTGTTGATTAGACATGGCAACACAAAGATCTATTTTCAATACTGTACCTCAAACTTTATGGCCAGAATTGTCCCCTCCCCGCTGTCTAATATCTGTCGAAACTTAAAGGGAATGCAGATAAGCAGAGGCGCTGTGTGTCACATTAATGAATGTGCATCACTTGACACAACAGATGTTACACATGTTCTACTGAAGTGTAAAGAGATAGAAGATATTACTGGACATCAGCCATGGGTCGTTTTATTAGAGGTATTAATATTTTTGATAAGATCATGTTCAGAAAGGATTGCTAGATTCCATATGTTGGGAGTGTTGTTACTGACCAGACACTGCTGGTGTGGGCTGTTTAATTATATATTTTTGTGCTCCCAATAGATATCAACATTTACAGAACTCTTGATGTTTATGAGTCTGGTTTCAGTGTTACATATTATTGCTGCAGCATTAATATTGGTAGGCCATAAGATCCCTACTGTGTTTTTTCTGTCTTGTTGTCTGACAGTGTGTGGCCAAAACTGGGTCAATAAGACTGACAGTTGTCACAATTCATGAAACCTGGTCTCTGTTACTATAACTTACATAAGAATGCTTAAATAATCAATAAAAATGGGTTTTAAAATTAGTTTTAAAAGCATACATTAAGGGAGCCTCTCATTAGATTATTTCATAATGGAGGAGCAACATTAGAGAAGGCCCTACTGCCTCTGAGCTTCCTCCCAGACTGTGGAACCTGCAGAAGCTGCTCAACCAATCTGAGGGACCAAGAAGGTAAGAAGGGATTCTGCACTGGAACTGTATGGTTTTGTGGATATGACTCAATGCATAGCAATGGCATCTTCAAGTGCACATCACTAGCTGTAGCAGCTAATAGGCGATTTCCAATCCAGTAATATCAATGGTCACTCTACTCTCCAACTGCTCCAACCAGCTCTAAAAAAGTCCCACTAAAAATCTTGACAAGCACAGACACAGACATGACTTGGAAATTGGTTACACTATCGTCACTAACATTAGTGCGTTATTTGGTTTCAACAGAGTACAGAACCTGTCTATCCACAGCTGTCTCTGCAGAGAAAATGCAAAGTTTCCACTGACAAGGACAAGGATTAAATTTTATTCTGTTTTTTTAATTCTTTAATAACATTTTGATTGCTATGGAATCGAATACTGTTAATGGTTTTGAGTATCAAATCAGGCAATAAAATGCAACTATATTATTATGATAATTCTTCATAACAAATATTACTCAATTTTGTAACTGTTTTCAACTGTATGCAATCATTGAGCAAATATACAGCATCATTCTATAAATTAGAATAATTGAAAAGTTTATTTTTTTTTTAGAAATTCCATCACCATCACATCTAATTATATAGATTAATTAGACGACAGATGTTTGAACATCGTTATAGCTCTTAGTATGTTTAGTACCTGTTAAAAGCTTATTTTCAAAAAGTACTTTTAATCGGACGAGCCTCATGAGGACGTATATCCTAATTTATTGAATAAGATTGTATGGTATGCACATTTCTCAGCGCAAAAAAACAGAAAAGCCGTCCAGTCACATAACTGTCAGTTGGGGTGAATCAGTACCCTGACCCCCTTTCCTCCTCTTCCTTACAATATCTCCCCTTCAACTTTTTTGTAACACAAATTTACACCCTGGGTTAAACATAGGACTAAGTATTTTAATCTGTTGAGGAAAGCAAGATGCAGAAGTTAATTGGACTATAACAAGCTCAGCTTGTGCCACTCCTATCAATCAAACATCTCAGAAGTTACACTATTAATCCTACAGAGTTCAAAGACAGAGATCTGAAAGTTTAATGTGTCACAATTTAAAATAACATGTCGGGTTCACTTCGTGTTGGGGCCAAAAGAGAGTTAATTAGTCGAGTTGGATCAAACTGGACACAATGTTAGCAGCAGGGGTCAGCAACCTTTACAATCCAATGAACCATTTATACCCTCAATGTAGCTAAATAAAATGGATTTAGATCCACAAATATTACCTGACCTTATGAAAAAGGACATCTTATTATTTTTGATAAGTATTTACTACAGGAAATCTATTATTTTTAAAAGAAAAATCATTTTAATCCTATTTTAAGGTTTTAACAGAAAAAAAAAACTTTTCAAATTTGGCTACATTTTGCTACATGGGATGTTATTTACAAGGTGCAGAAGTTAGTTTGCAGTCTAACAAGAAAATAGATTAATCCCTGCTCCTACACACTTGAATCAAATGATTCCATTTACTAAGCAGTTACCAGGCCTGCTGGGAGCAGAATAACGGCTGGTGAGGGAATTCAGTCATTTGATCCCAGTCTGTTGGAGTAAGAATGTATCTAAAAGTTGCAGGATGGTAGCTCTTGAGGACTGGACTTGAGCACCACTGGTTTAGGTTAATTGCTAATGTTGTTATTTAAATTGGATTTTTTCTTTTGTTAGTCTGACCTAGTTCTTATGCCTGGTCTCTTCTCTTCATTATCCTAGTCTTGTCTTTAGTTCTAGTCTTTGTCATCATTTTCCCTATGCTTCAGTACTATTTAGAGTGCCTGCCATGCATTAGGCAGTGAAATGCCTCCATCTAATGCATGGTAGGCCCCTATTGTTCTACACCTCAAAATAACTGCTGCTTCCTATTACTTTGGAAATATAGAAATGGCACCTTGACAGAACACTTAATACAGACAAGATGGCAGAAGAGCAAAGGAAGTAAGCACCATATGACTCATGAAACCTGATACCCCTTAACTGACAACAACATTGGACTGTCGAAATGAGAGCATCAAATACCCTACATAATAAAAGACTTCATATTTTTCACAACAGGTAATTGTTGTTTTGGGCATTATATGACTGGTTTAACCCAAACACTGTTGCACATGGGATTATTGTGGCCCTTTAAAATGAAGCTTTCTGAAAATTTCAAAATAAAAGCCTCAATATTCCTCTCAAGTTAGTACTGTCTTAGGCAGTGCGCTCATATTAGCATTTGCCCTGAAATAAGCATTTTAACTATTTCTTTCTCCCAGGTTAGTGCATTGCCTTGCACAATATTCGTCCGCTAGAGTGAAAAACAGAGTGGATTTCTCAGGATTTTTTTCCCCACTATCAACCCTGAACCAGATCCACCAAAAGAATGAATTCCTATTAGAACAGAGTCTTCTGCACAAGCTGAATCATACTATGAAAGTGAAGGTTAACACAGGGTAATATGATGAGTCATGAGGTATCTAAACAGCTTTGGAACACATGATTAATCGCTTTTGGAGGACACACATCCATACAGAGACTGGATGTGACTAAATAATTTAAGCACCTTTTCAGATTAATGTAAGACGGTGTGAACTCATTGTCAGCACAGCTCTGTCTGGGTGATTTATTTACCTCTTCCAGTCGTTGTTGCTACAGACAGGTGGTCCGATAATGAACAGAAACACATGTATAAAAAAGAAAAAGATAATAAGTGTAAGATATAAAAAGGGCAGACAAAAACAAAGAAGTGGTGACATTCTACTATTGACATTTTGGAATTGGATAGTGTCTGGTCATAAAAATGGGGATTCCTGTTCCGCAATGAAAAAGATGTCCAGAAATAGATTCAAAGAGATTATGACATTTATTCATTTTGATAAGAAGTACAGTCAACATGCATGACTGTGACGCCTTCACCAAACAGCAGGTGGTGCTGTTCTCAACAACTGTGGTACTGTGCAAAAATTTTCATATTCTTAAAACTGTGGACACAGGTGTGGACATCATTGATGACCGAAGGCAAAGCCGAAGTCTGTCCAGTATTACAATGGCAAAAATACAGTATAAACATTCTCAATCAGATGACATGAAAATGCTTAGTAGAGGGCTGGAGGTTGCCCATTGTCTTGTTTTATAGCAACCATGTTCTGTTCTAGACATTCTGCAGCAGGGAGATGATTGAGGATAGACAGTCATGAAGGCAGATGGAACATGATGGAAGTCTAAGGCGTCAAGACTCAAAAGTGCAGCCAGCTGTAGAGACTCTGCACTCAGAATAAAACCTCTGGCATCTGCAGCAGATGCCACAAAGCTGTGTAGTTTGCACCCTTGGTCAAACTAGGGTGTAAATTGAGCAGTGAATACTGTCACTGAGCTGTGCTGATTAATAGCCATTTACACTAAGTAACCATGGCCAGCATCATTCATTACTTGCTTTCTATGTTTAGCTCTGAAGTGCAAAAACACTCAGATTGCTGCAAAGAAACGAATATCAGGGCCTCAGTAAAACTATCTGATGTCTATTCAGATGGGTTTCTGCTGAGCTGACGGCCTATGCCTACGTCTGAACTATTCTCATCTCCATGATGCTGGGGTTGGGGTGTTGGTTCTGGTTCCAGTTGGTTCCTGGGACTTGATGTCCATCACTGGTCTTGGGCTCCATGGGGCTTGGTGGTTCTGCTGCCATTTGCTCTGGGGTAAATGTGCCAGAGTTTCCCTTCCTTGGAGGATCTTGGTGATCCTCCAAGGAAGGATCCTTGTAGGATCCTTCCTTGTTCATGTTGGGCAGTGGGGGAGGTGGTTCCCTGGGAGAGCTTTTTTGGATTACAATTCCAGGTTTTGGTGCCTGGTCTGCTGGTTTGAGGTATGTTTGTGGGGAGGCAGTCGGGAGTGTGGCTCCACTCTGTAGGTGGGGCATTTGTGAATATTTTTGCAAGATGATTCACAGACTCAAACATTTTGTTTACTGACCTTTTTTTTCTCTTGTGCCTCAGTATTGAAAAAGAAGCACTCTGCGTACTGTGGAGAGATTAAAAAAAAGATAGCGGACTGAATGTTTTTCAAAGATTAGCATCATTTGATAAAGACAAAAACTTTATCAAATGATAAACTGAGAAAATATTACTGTTATGACAGCAAGACAATAATCTCAGTGTCAATAAAAACATGGTAAAATTATAAATGGGTGACATTTCTATATTGCTTGATCAGGTCAGAGGACTTCAAACCTCTTCATACTCCAGTCGGTCATTCACCCGATCACACATTGATGATGTGAGCTACATTGTACTCACGGCTGCTGACTGACAGAGGCATGACTGCCATTCAGCTGGCTCCACTGGGCCCTATGAGTACCCAAGTTCACAACGACAGAGGTGGACAGGTCGGGGGTTCAAACCACCGTTTACAGGATGAACAGCTGGTGCATATATTCATTCACTTGATTAATTTTGTCACAATATACCAAAATTATTTTGGTATTTGGAAGTAGAATGGCTGTTCAAACAGCAGCAGCAGGAGTGGAGCAGAGAAAGAGAAGCGATGAAAGCTTCAAAATGTTTCTGGGCGATATAAAGCCAGAGGCGGAACCGACCAACTTGATGCTCCTGCAGACATTTCAAACATTCCTCTAGGCATCGACACCCATTCTCATCATGCCTTGCACATTGTTTCCATGGTTACAAAAGAAGGAAAATGTCTCATGCCAAATTGAGGCAGTTGTGATGGCAACCATCAGTAACCTGGGTATTGTAGCTGTCCAGTAAGAGCTGGACGGCGTCCTGGTCTCCGAGGCTGATGCTCTGGATGATCTTCTCCACGTCTGGAGCCATGCCTGAGCGTCTGCTGCAGAAATATTCAAACGTATTTCTTGTAATCAAGAACCAACACTAAAGTAATCACTTTATGTGTCTTTATGTACGCAATTTCATAAAGGCTCAGCAGTTGTAAAAGTAACTTTTACATAAGTGTTTTATCAAACTTTTTCAGGCTAAGGGTCACTTAAATAAAAAAACTACATGCAATCAAAAATAACCATTAATCATCATGACTGATGTGTATCAGCTATTGTTATTTACTTCTTACACAGTGTGTAAATTTATCTTTTTTTTGCCCAACTGATGGCACTTTGCACCGACTGATGGCATTTTGCACCAACTGATGGCATTTCTCAAATTTCGTTGTTCATGTGACAATGACAATCAAATTTTATTTTATCTTATCTTATCTTATCTTATCTACTTAACCCATCGAACAAACACTCTCAGACTAACTTGAAATTGCTCAGCAACAGCACAACATCTTAATGTATACAAACTTAAATGAAAATATTAGCATCTTAACACACTTTTTGTTGTTTTCTTTGTTCATCCATGCTGATTTGCAAGTGGGACCAGCCAAGTCGACTCTTGGTCTCTCTGGGTGTTTTGAGTTATTTAAAGATTCTGAAAGTGTGGATTTTGAGCTTTCCAATGATGTCAAACACATGGAAATCAAAGATGAAGTTGTTCTTTACTACCAATAACAGAAAAATAGACTTTATTTGCTCTGACAGAAACAAAAGTCATTTTCTGCACTATTAAATGTAAAGTTATCCACCAATTTCTATCAATTGTATTGTATATAATTAAATCATCCAACCATTTTCTTTCACCCTTGTCCCTAGTGAGGTCGGGAGGTGCTGGTGTTTATCTCCAGCTACGTTCCGGGCGAGAGGCGGGTTCACCCTGGACAGGTTGCCAGTCTATCGCAGGGCAACACAGAGACAGACAGGACAAACAACCATGCACACTCACACCTTGGGAGAATTTAGAGAGACCAATTTACCTGACAGTCATGTTTTTTTGGACTGTGGGAGGAAGCCAGTGTATCCGGAGAGAACCCACCATGCACAGGGAGAACATGCAAACTCCATGCAGAAAGAACCCGGGCCGGGAATCAAACCCAGGACCTTCTTGCTGCAAGGCAACAGTGCTACCAACTGCGCCACTGTTCAGCCCTTAATTTTTAATTAAATAAAAACAATAGCTGTTGATGTGTGAGCAGAGCCACATAAGCAGGTAAAATCATAAGAACAAAGAACAGTTCTCATTAACTGAGACTGGACACTGTTCAAAAGAATCAAATTGCTTGCACATCAGAGGGTATGACTTCTTCTTCCTCTGATCATATAAGTTGTCCTGGTGTTATTTTCTTTCCAGCGATATCTTCAGCTTTTATTTTGTGTGACCTCATCTTAAGCCATCTATGCATTATTATTTTTAAACATAATCCTTTGGTAAGCTAATTGTATGCATAGCACTTTGAGCTCACATCATGGCAAATAAACGGTTGTTTACGTGCAGTACTTTGCGGATTACTAGAGGGCACCCGCGGACCGCCAGTGGTCCGGGGACCACAGTTTGAGAAAGACTGTTCTGCATAATATCCACAGCAATAAATGACCAATAGAAAGCAAATGATAATGTGGTCACTGCAGTTGCAATTATTTAGCCATCAAGCTCCTATTAAAGCTAATTAACGTGAATTGAAGCACTATATTCAGATAATTTGAAGTGGATCATAAGAAATAATTCTAAGTAACATTCAGGGCACTAATGTCTATGAACTGTTGCACTTACCTGTTGGTGTAATAACCCACTCACACCGTCCAAGGCAGTGTATCTGTCCTCCAAATACAACAGTGTCTGTAAGCTTAGTGTCCTTCCTCCTCTGGACATCCCTCCTCCTCTTCACCCACTAATCCTTGGATATACTCACAGCCCCCCCTCGACCCAGCCCAGCCCCAGAGCACTGTGTTATATCATCTGCTCTACATTTCAACAAGATGGAGAATTAAGTTACATTTAGACATATGCTCAAATGTAGACAAAGATAAAGCCCCCCATCAAGCTTCAAGCATCCACCATTCTTTTAACAAATTACTGTGTTCATTTAAACTGGATGGTTTGTTGTAGTTTCGACTCATGCAAAGACGAAGGGGAGTCGGGTGGATTATTCAGATGAACTTCAGTTAATAATATAAATGAACGAGTCATACAAAATGATTTACGACAGAGTGTCGGAACTAAGCTAACATAGGTCTTTTCTGCAAGTACACTTCGTTGCAGCAAACAGAAAGGGGCGGGGTCGGACCACTGTCAGTCTCATACCTTATATGGAAATGGGACTATTGCATTCCGGAAATGAAGGGGGCGCTAGTGACACTATTTCCTGTACCAACCGTGTTATAATAATAATAATAATAATAATAATAATAATAATAATAATAATAATAATAATAATAATAATAATAATAATAATAAT
>CAEFZX010024140.1:0-14964 GCA_903066825.1 Alfaro cultratus
AATCTAGATCTAGAGTTAACAGAATCAGGTTGTAACCTTGGTTTGTTGAGCGGCTCAGCAGAGAGATCAGAGCTGCAGAGAAATGAGTCTCAGGTTAGTTGGAGCTTTAATCAGCTCTGCTGTGGGAAGCAGCAGTGATCGTCTCAACATTTCCACACCAACACATCCAGCAGATGGACTCACCCAGCAGCCTGTGGACAGATGTTCCCTCCATCCTGCAGCTGGATCCAATGAGACCAGCAGCACTTTGACTCACTGAAAACATCCTCTTCCTCTTCCTCTTTATGCAACACTATGTCTTATTTTAGTCGACCAAAGTTTTGCTAAAGATTTTGAACATTGATAAAACATCTCTAACGTTTCTTAACCACATCTTGTTGCTCAACTTAAAGACTTTTAACTTCCGTTTCCTGATTGTAAAAACAACTCAAACTTCTTAAGCTTTTAGTTTCACTGTTTTAAAATGTTTCTCTCCTAAAATCTTCTCTAAACTGTTTCTGCGTCTCTTTGAAGCCTCAGTTAAAAAATAAAGCTAAAAGTTTAACTAAACAAAAATCTATCAGTTATTCTCCACTGTTAGCATTTTTTATCATGAATCTTTAAAGTTCACTTTAAGTTCACAACCTAAACCTTCAGTTTGTTCTCAGGTTAAATTATTTCTGCTGAAATAGAAATACATATTATATTTATCTCTCAGGTCTTTCCTGATTTCATTTCCTGTGATCCTTCATTCCTGCAGGATCACAGGAGATCTGGAGCTTAGAGACGTAATGTAGACGGTTTGGTCGTTTTTACTCTCTGTTGAAAGTGAAGGAAAAAATATATAATACATTTTATATCAGTAAATGCTGTAATACAGCAGTATTAATGTCAGATATTGACATGAGCTCGAATTTTCATATAATTTCATTCCTAATAATTTCTATTCTTTAGCTTAAAAATTAACATGCAACAAAAATAACTCACTTTGTAAGTCAACCTGGAGAAAAATATGGTTCACAGAAATCTGACATTATAATCATTGAAGCAACTCAAATAAATTCAGCAGTCTCACAAAAACAAGAAAAAATGTTTATATTTCAGGAAATGTTTTTTGTCTTCAAAAAACATTTCAGTTTTTGAGGATGTGACCTTTGGGATCTTTGATCCCGTCGTCATAGAAACACATCAGCTGTGTGAGTTACACCTCCCACTTTCTGTGAATTTTGTTTTGTGGTTAGTACATTTAAATCTACAGCAGAGCTCTGTAAGCATCAGCTGTCAGTTCTGCCTCTGAACTGATCAAATCAGCCACTTCCTGCAGACGGTTAATAAAGTTTGTACATTCGATTCATCAGACCAATCAATGTTAGTAGCTTTATGGTCCCCTGAATAATTAGAAAAACACTGAAACATTTTCATCAATTAAATCAGTCAAATGTGATTGGAAAAGCTCCGTGTGTCGCATGTTTACAGGTTGATGGTTGACTTGTGGAAATAATTGTTTTGCATAATGAATCACACAGACAGGACCAAAATAAAGGTGTTTAACAGTGTGACTGGGCCAGTCCAGTACCAGTATGTGTGGGCTGGTGAGACCATAATGTGACCCCACTGGGAAAAGCCCAGTGGTCCCAGTGGTCCCAGTGGCCTCGTTCTAAACAAGTTAGATTAGTTTGAACTATATGTGTAAGTAAGCTGGAGGAAAAACTAACCAATTATCCTCACTCTGCTACTTTCTCCTACTGCTCTCCAGTTTGCATCATTTGCTGTTATCTTTATGTTTTCTCTCTATAGATCTATAGAAGTTCAGTTTGGCTGATTCTTTCCTGGAGGGAGAATCAGCTGAGATAACGCTGCCAAAATCTAAATGTTCTCTCTGTTAACTTCTTGCTTTTCTTTAACATAGAAAGTAATGAAAACTCATGTAAAACTTATATGGCACTTTATAAAGACACTCAAGTCACTTTACAATAAAAACAGTGGCTCCCACTCAAACACAGATGAACTGAATCAGTTTGATTCAGGATTTGACTGGTCACCAGGATTAAAATGAATAAAAATGACTTTTTACAAAAGTCCATTAAGATGTTATAAAATGGTGCTACATAAATAAACTGAACTGAATAAATAAATAATACTTTCTGGAACCTCTTATTGTATCGTTCCGTTTCCTGGGGAACAGATATGACGGGACACACTGGGTTGGTCCAGAACAGAGAGGAGGATCATAAAACCTCCTCAGCGCTGGTCTCCATGACAACCACTGGATGGTTTTGGTCTGAAGAGTCAGTGTCTGATTACGATGTTTATTGAAAAGTTCTTGTTGGTTCTTCTGGGTCGCAGTGACACCTGGAGGAACCTCCAGGTGTCAGTCCTTCAGGTGGAAACCTCGACTCAGAACCAGCTCGGTTCTGGCTCCGCCCAGGTGGCACGCCTCCAGGACGCAGACCAGCCTCTGATTGGCCAGCTGGGGCGCCATGGCGATCAGGTCAGCTGAGAGAGAGAGAGGTTAGTTTGATCGTCCCTGTGAGGCCAGGAAGGTAGTAACTAGTTACTTAGTTACATTTACTTTTTGAAAAAAAATACTTTTAGTAATTTTACTAAACTGTACTTTTTACTTTTACTTTAGTAACTTTATTATTTTTTTTACTCTTACTTGAGTAAAATTTCTGATTTTCTACCAAAGAATGAAAAACAAAAACTCACCAAACAGACAAACAGCTGCAGTTTCTGTTTTTTACTGAAACAAACTTATTTGAAAAATTGTTATTTTGTCTGATTTTGTTATTTTATGTTATTATGATCTTTAAAATGCAAAAACTTCCACATAACTTTATATTTTGTCCGATGATGTAATTTTTAAATATTAAATGATTGATAATCTGATCAGATACTCAGTACTTCAGTCGACTTTTTACCAAATACTTTTTTACTTTTACTTGAGTAAAAACATGTTGAAGTATTTCTACTCTTAGCTGCGTTTCCTGGTTCTGTTCCTCCTCTGTGAACTGGACTCACCTGGAGACGGCGGCGGTGTGTGTGAGGAGAAGGCTCCCTGGGACAGGATGGAGGTCCAGATGTTGCCGTGGCGATGCGAGGAGGAGGACAGGTGAGGCAGGAAGGCGGCATCGATCGTCAGGCCGTCAGACAGAGCTGGAGGGACAACCAGAGACAGTCAGAACCGGTCCGGCCCGGGTCCGCTCCGGCGCCGCTCTGCGGGTCGGTACCTCTCAGCCTGACAGTGTAGTAGTCTCTGGGGGCGGAGCCAAAGCTCTCGGCGATGGCCCCGCCCCCCATCGCCACGGCAGCAGCCTGCTCCTCCCTGTGACTGTAGTCGAAGCGCAGCGGTAAGGTTTCCATGGCGACGGGTGAGAATGTCGGGGGGAGGGCGGCGGTGGCGTAGGATGAAGAGTCATCATCATCATTGTCATCATCCTCATCTTCTTCACCAGCCGGGACCACGAACTCCATGGAGGCTTCAAACAGGATCACTGCAGAGAGATGGGTCCACACGGTTCTGATCCGGTTCTGGACCAAAATCCATTTCATCCCCACTGAGCACTGCTGGTCAGCTGGCTTAAACAAAACTCCTACACCCTGACCGACCCAAACTACAAGAAATATTTCTGGTTCTGGAACCCAGGAAGGTCCGGATCAGTTCTGACCCGTTAACAGTCCGGCTCAAACACAGAAACAGACAGACCCATTCCGACCCAACCGGTTCTGACCCGGTTTAATCTCATGTATTTTCTTCCACCATGTTTCCAGTGACTGCGGTTCTGACCCGTTTGGACCTGCTGACCATACGGAACGAACAGAACCAGAACCGGACCGCCTCACCTGTCCTGTTGGGTTCTGGCTGGACAGCGAGCAGAGGACGCCTGTGGAGACAGAACACGTCCATCAGAGAGACACTGAGACAGACAGGCGTCCTCTGTGACCTCTGACCTCTTGCTGGGCGTCTCCGGCATCAGCAGCTTCCTCCTCCTGCCGGACCTCCTGCAGGGACAAACCAGACACCTGAGACCTGAGACCGGTCCTCATGTGGACACGTCCCCCTGAGTCCGGCCCGCCGTCTCACCGTGTCGCGCCTGCGGGACGTGGCGTGGACGCGCTGAGGGACGAGGACGGCGACGTCGGGCAGAACGCGGAGGACAACGGCGTCCTGACTGAAGGCGGACACGGCGAGGACGTCGGCCTGTCTGTCCAGAACAAACAGCGGTCCTCCTGGGGGACGACAGAACCAGGTCAGCCCCGGGTCCAATTGGGCCAGAACCGTCTGCGCTCGGCCTCACCTCTCCCATGCAGCTGTAGGTAACCATGGAAACGGTCGCCTGGAGGCAGAAGGTGCGTCGTTCCCGGTAACAGAGCCGCTCCAGCTCCCTCTGAAGCTCCGCCCCCTGCAAGAACCCGATCTCACCTGGAGAACAGAACCAGAACCAGAACCGACCAGCAGAGGTGAGTAGAAAAAAAATATTTAAACTTATTTTAACTAAAGCAAGACTAAAAAAAGACTTAAGTGATCAAAACATCGATAATATTTAAAAATGACATCAGATCAAAATATAAAGTTATTTGGGAATTTTGGTATTTTAAAGATCAAAGTGAAAATAATTCAAATAAATAATTAAATCAGTCAAAATAAACATTTTTCTAATTCATAATGTCAAACATTAAAGGCAGGAATGAAAGTTTGAAAAGAAGAAAAAAGTCAATGAAACGTTGATTCTCCGTCGTTTCACCATCCTGACGGTGCAGATCTAAAAACGTTAAAGTAAAAGTACAGCAGAGTGAAAATACTCTGCAAAGTACTTTATTGTCTAGAAAGTTACTTAAGTAAATGTAACTAGTCACTACCCCACAGGGGGCTCACCTCTCCTCTCCCTCATGAGCGTTTCCAAGGAGACGGGAGGAGGAGGGAAGATGAAGAATCCTCCAATCAGAGCCCTGCTCAGCACCTGCTGGTCCTCCTGGCCCCTCAGCCACCGCAGGAAGCTCCGGACCGGCTGCAGCCGCCGGTAGCTCATCCGGGGGTGGTGACCCTGCCCTGCCGGCCAATCGGAGCACAGGTCAGAGGTCAGGCTGGAGCAGGAGAGGAAACGGCAGGGTGAGACCTACCTGTGCAGTACACCTGTGTGTTGGTGGTGTTGGTGAGGTAGAGCCAGGCGGGGTTCTGGTGGGTCGTGACGGGCCGGAGGCGGGTGCAGACCACCACGGACACTGCAGACAGAGCAGGAACATCTGGGCTGCTGCTGCAGCTGTGGAGCGACCTGCCAGGCTCACCTACGTGGGTGGAGCTTCAGCTGCGTCTCAGGCTGCGACGTGGAGAACAGCTTCACCATGATTGGCTGCTCGCTGCTGCCGTCCTCCAATCGGAGCCAGCGGTACTCCAGAAGCCCCGCCCCTCGACCATCTGATGTGACCAGGAAGCGACGAGATTAAACAGAAACATGAGACGCGCAATAGTGAAATAGGTAATTAAGGATTGTATCTTTATTTTTCTGTGCAAATTTTTACATTTTTATATCAATTTGTTTAGTTCTGCAAGATTTTACCAAAAACCATCTCAGAAAACGTCGTCTAACATGTTGATTTTAGTGACAGTTTAATGCCACTAAAGTTCAGAGTTCACAGACTCAACTCACAAGACTCACAGCATTATTGAAAAATGGAACAAAAGATGAAAACTTTTCAAAATAAATATTTCTGACTCGACAAGCCAGACAAAATCTCACTTTTGTCCATCAGATTTGGAGAAGTTTGGTTTGCAGAGCACCAACGTTCAAAGGGCCATTTTATTTATTATTTCTATGTGTTTGACATCATTAGAGAACAATTTCAGAATCTGTAAATAACTCAAAATGCCCACAAAGAAACCTGGTCCTGGTTTTATCATGGCGGGTCACATATATGACCTCCATCAGCATTTCTGTCTCACCTTTATTCCGGACTCGCTCCGACCGACCAGCGAAGGTCAGCAGGCCGATGACATCACACAGGGAGCCGTGACGACGCTCCTGGAGCTCCTTGCTGGTTGTATTGGACGATAGGACAGGTGGGTCAGCGGGAGGTTTGGACCGGGACAGACGGGGACAGACGGACACAGACCTGTTGTAGAAGCTGTGTGACGGCGCAGGTGGGACGCTCTCAGGTGAGACGGACGACTCGGAGACGACGGAGAGCTGAGCTGCCGGGTTCCTGCTGTTCACACTGATCTCTGCAACAAAAGACGGGCCGGGTCATGACTGCAGAACCTGGTCCACTCAGCGACTGCAGAGAGCCCACATCATCACCCCTCCAGCACCGAGACGAACCACATTCAGCTGTTGTTCTGGATCGGATCGGTAAAACTCGGTGGAGGAAAAAGTGAATTTTACTTACAATGTGGGAAAATGTTTAGTTTTTTCTGAAAAGCTTCTTGTCGGTTAGTTTTACTCTTATTTCAAGTGTACCAATATATTTCCATTAGATACCAAAATAAAACACATGGTTTTAGTTTTTTGCAGTGCGCTGAAAATGTTTCCGTTCCACAGGAAGTCCAGAGTTCCTCGTACCGATGTCGTCGACCTCGGCCTGGTAGTGCTGTTTGACCCGGAAGCGTCGCAGGCTGATGATGTCACCGAGCTCCAGGCGGCGGTACCAGCTGACACACACACTGTTCCACAGCACCACACACACACTTCCTGTCCGGTCGCAGGCCTGCAGCACAGCCTGGAGAACGGATGGAGACAGCTGTAGGGCACGGCGGTGGAGGGGTGATGCTGTGGGCCGAGGGAGCAGGAGCTGCTCAGGGTTTCAGCTGAAGGTTTCTTTCTGAGCAGGAAGTGAGGACGGACTCATTCGGCCCACAGCATCATATGTCCTCCACCGTGCTTCACATTATGCGTTTCCCACTGACCTTATATGGGCATTCACAGTTCCTGTCTATCCTGCCGTAGTACATCAGGTGGGACTTGTTGATGATGCGTACAATCAGCTGATGCTGGATGGCGCTCCTGGTGACGCCGCGGCGACCGGACAGGAAGCGTTGCCGCAGCTCGGACACGGTAACAGACGGCTGTCGTCCTGGCAACACACACAGGTCATGTGACGGATTAATTAGTAACTCCCCTGATAAACCTGCGCTGTGATTGGCCCCTACCTTCCTCCTCCTCGTCCTCCTCCTCCTCGCTGTCAGTGGGCGGAGCCTCCATCCACTCCTCGCCGCTGTAGTCCACGTTATTCCACAGAGGGAGGAAGACCCTCCTGCTGGCTCTGAGAGGAAGCAGCGCACCTGACCGAACATAAACCAATCAGATGGCAGGAAAAACTCTGATGATTCTACTGCAGGGGTGTCCAAAGTGTGGCCCAGGGGCCATTTGTGGCCCACAGACTGACATTTTGTGGCCTCTTAAATGCAGGTTAATAATGATACACTTTTTATTTTTAATCAGAGTTAAATTACTGCTGATAATTTATAATTTTCTTGCAATGGAAAATATTACCGGTAAGTATAACACAAAGTAGTTGTATTTTTATGACCACACATTTCTAATTAATAGAAGCACATTTTATCAGATTTACTGATATTTATTGATGCTCTAGTGCAGGGGTATCGCAAGTGGGTCCTGGAGGTCCTGGAGGTCCAGCATCCTGCATGTTCTAGTCTCTTCCTGATTTAACGCACCTGGATCAAATGATGGCTCGTTAGAAGCCTAAGAAGAACATTGACCTGCTGAAAAGGTTGTTACCAGGGAGAGAACTAAAACAGGCAGGATGCCCAAAGTGCCTCCAGGACCCACTTTGGGCCCCCCGGTTCTGGTGGAACAAACAGTGGAGAAAATAACAAAACTAACATTTCTGATCATACTGTCGGTTTTGTTTTTATTCACCATCAAAAAATAAAATTTATCGGGATAACTATAAACCACCTGCTTCTCACTTGAAGATTTTCGCCCACATGACAAAAGGTTTGGATACTGGTTCTACTGGTTCTCACCTGCTGGCTCTGATGGTCCGAACCAGGGCAGAGAGTCCCAGTCCTCCTCGGACCTCCTGACTCCCTCTTCCTCCTCCTCATCGTCAACCTGAACGCTCACCAGCCTGTAGCTGCAGGGGGCGGAGCCTCAGTCAGTTCCTCTCATGACATCACTGCACAGCGTCTCACCTGGCTGCACTCACCTGTCTCTGTCTGCCGAGGCCCCAGGGCATTCTGGGAGTTGGGCGCTCAGGGCCGGACAGAAGGCGGCGTTACGGAGCGCCGACCCCGGTTTCAGGACCCGCCTCTCCACCAGCCGGTTCAGACCGGGGTCCAGAGTCACCTGGAGGCGGCAGTCACCGTCTGTCAGCATGACGTCGTACAGGTCCTCACCTGGAGACAGAGGACAGATGAAGGTCACAGAGTACAGAGGACACTGTCTGCCTTGTGTCTGTCCATCTCACCACTCAGGACGGCCTGGGGGAAGTAGATGGCCGACGCCGGGTCTCTGCTGTAACGACGAATGTCCACAACGTGCAGGGACTCCCTGCAGACAACTGGAGAGGACGAAGACGCCTGCAAGACAAGCAGAAGGGGAAAAAACAAAGAAATATGGAGGAGAACACAGACTGATCCTTAGTTTGGTACCAAACAGAACCATCTAAACGGGGTGACTGATCCCAGTCAGGCATCAGTCTTTTCTCAAACAAATATTAATATGTATTTTCCAGTCTGGATGCAAGACAAATGATTTTATGACTTGAGTAAATAAGATGCACAGGTCAGAATCTCTCATCTGGTCCAATTAGGGATCAGAACCAATCAGTGGAAGCAAAATAAAGCTTTCAAAGCATCAATAACTTATGTCAGATTTTAGTATTTTTGACAGAAACAAATAATAGACTAAGCAGACAGGACAGCACACAGGGATAATATTTCCCATTCTAAACCTGCTTAAGAAATGTTGAAATTGAAGCCAACCAACCTTATTTCCCATTAATTAATGTTACTAATCTTTTAATAAAATAGCGACATTATAAGGACCACACAGTTAATTCGGGATGAACTGATCAATCCCAAGGTTCTTTATTTTAGCAGTTCTTAACTGATCAGAACCTGATGTCAGATTCACAAAACACATCATCAAAACACCGCTGCACCGGTTTAAAACCATCAGAACCGAACCAACTACAGCTAATCAGCTGCTAATAAACAGCCGAACTGATGGTCTGGGTGTGTTTCATAGGAACCCGAACCAAACTGAACTCCACAGAATAGGTGCTGTTGTTGATGAGCGGAACCGCCTTAAAGCAGCTGGTTTCTGAGTGGAGTCTGGTGGAGGAGGATTCCATCACAGAGGCGGGACGGAAGCCGCCAACAGCCGCTCGTGCTCCGGTTCAGATTATCAGGACGGTACCGATAACAACAAAACTCTGGGTTCTGACCTGGTTCGGAGCGGGTCTGGACCTGGTCAGGGTCCTGTGGAAGATGCAGCCGTCTGCCGCCATGTTAGCCCTGTCAATTCCAGAGAGGTGCATTGTGGGAAATGGAGGCTAACTGACTCTAGATTCTAGAGAAATTATTCCTGAGTGAAAATGTATTCCTTTATGGAGAAATAAAATTACAGAATCTAATCAAAATTTTATAAAACATATATTATAATTACACATAAAAACATTCATTTTTTATTACTTTGCTTTCTGTGCTAAAATCATGTATTAACTGAAACTCCTACTGGGTTTCCATGAAGAGAACGAAGAGAAATATTGTAATAAAAAATAGACAAACATCATTGGATAAAATTAAATCTTTATTCAACAAAACAATATTTAAATGCCTGTTCTAAATAATTAGATTATTGTTTAATTTCTGTTAACGTGTCACATTAGTAAGTTCACGGTTTAATATTGACTGTAATTTAATTATAAGTGGTAATATTGTCATTCTGAGAATAAAAATATTTCATCATTTTTCCCAGATAATTTACTCTTCAAGTTATAAAGTTTCAGACTAATGGAAATATCTGTGTGATTATTGTGATTGTTTCACTGCATACATGCATAATGTTGAAGCTTTAGTGAAACATTATTTTAAATATGTTTATTACACAGATAGCATGTGATTTCTGGTTCTCACCTCCCCAGGATCTCTGTCTCCTCACCTGATTGTTCTGCTGTTCTTCTTCTCTTGCCTGTTTCCTGTTGTTCTGGTTCTGTGTTGTTTGTCGTCTTAAACTTAAAAAAAATGTTTCTTCTATCTCAGTTTTGGTTTTTCATTAGCCACTTTCTTTCTTTCTTTTTGCTGGTATCGTGTTACTTTTAATCATAAACTAAACTCACCTGTTCCTCATAAAGTGACAAGGATCCCATTCTTATAGATGACAATTTACTAAAAAGGTAAACAGAAATCATCTTGCCGAAAACTAAACTAAGAAAATTGTTTGCCTTCCTTTCAATAAGGTTCAGATCTACAATGATTTGCTAAGTTTAGCTGCATTTTCATCAAAATATTGAAATACAATTGTAATTATTTTTGTAATTTTATTTGGAAAATAAAAAGTGTGACCCAGAAGTCCTTCTGGGTTCAGGACTGCGCTACGTCTCTGCTCCATCAGATCATGAAGTCCTTATCAGAACTCTGCAGAACCCGAACTTCGATAGAGTTCAGGTTTTATTTAACAGATGTAATTATTAACAGGAGTCACGATGATTTCTCTGGTTCTGCTCCTTCATCCCTGCTGGTGGTTCTGACCGGGTTCTGGTTCCACTTCTCTAATGCTTCAGGAAATGAAGTCAAACTTCCTGAATGTAAAATCTGTTGCCACGGTGATGCTGATCACCTGTAATGGACTGGATTCAGGTTGACATGTTGGGATATTCCTCTAGAAGAGGTGATGCATTCGCTGCCACTGGGACGTCTGAGACTCATGTTTCACTTTTTAAACTGTTTCTCTCTGGGAACCAGAACCAGCTGCTGGATGTAAAATGAGTTTTCACTCTTAGATTAAACGGGTTCCTCTCTGAACCCAAACAGAACCAGTTGGTTCTGTACGGCACCCTTTATTTGACAGCAGAACCAGAGAAATAATTTGAAACCAGAACCGGTGCAGCACTAAGCTGGGGCTGTGGCCCCTGACCTCTGACCTGTGCTACACTCGGCTGGTGAAGTGCTGGGAGTCTCTGAACTCCAGGTAGAGGCTGAAGAGCAGGTGCAGGCTCTGGACCCTGGTTCCGTGGACAGGGATGTCCAGCAGGCTGCAGACCAGGTCGGCGTACTGCGGCAGGCTGCAGGCCAGGCGGGCCGGCGGCAGCTGCAGGGCCCCCAGCAGCTCCTCCACCTCCGGGGGCCACTCCTGCATCAGGCTGTCCAGGTCCGGCATGGTTCTGCTGTACCGCACGCTGGCCGGCGGCTTGGACCGGTGCAGCGCGCTGATGCTGTCCACCCAGCTGTCCACGGCCCGGGGGTTGGTCCGCGGGCCTGCCACGCTCGGAACCTTCTTCAGCTGTAGCGGGGAGACAGAGCGGGGTTCTGATGGTACCAGACTGGACCCTGGAGTCTGCAGGTGTGTGTGTGCAGGTGTGTATACCTCTGTGGTTCCATGCTGTTTGGTTTCCTCCGACAGCCACAGAGACAGAACCGTCGGGTCCGACTGCTTCACACTGGGCTCATCCAGAACCAGTAGGCCCAGGTTGTCTGGTTTCCCATCCGGCCTCGGTACCTGAACACACCACACACATTTCAGATCAGGGCAACCAGGCTAAGATGAAGTTTTGATTTGGACCCAGTTCTGATCCAGAGTCCGTTTTCCAGCAACCTTAGAACAAACAGAACCAACTGTGGTTCTGAGAGTTTATAGAGAACAGCTGGGGCTCTGTCCAGAACCGGTTCAGGACACACTGGACCACGGTTCTAAAACATGCTCTATCGATAGAAGGCCTGGTTCTGACCCGGCTCCCAGTTTTTGGTACCTTTAGGAAGGCGTCGATGTCTCCTACAGCTGGAATGAAGTCCGGGATGAAGGGCTTGAGGCAGAGGTCCAGTTCTTGGTTCTGAGGAGAGTACCTGAGAGGAAATTGACCCATGTATCAGATCCAGATGTTCTGACCCAGTGGAGCATGTAGAACCTGCAGGACTCTGGTTCTGGATTGATTCTGGACTCCCTGCAAGAACCTTCTCATCTCTACATCATTAACCTGTGAAGCTACAGAAGAACCAGATGGTTCTGATCCATTATATATAACAATAACACATCGCATTCGGATCAAAACCAAATAAACTCTTTCAAGCGTAGAGAGCAGAAACCAGAACCTGGAGAGCCAGGTTCCAGAATAAAGGATGTCAGTCAACAATCACATCCTACTGGTATCAACATGCTAGCATTAGCCCTCATGCTAACGTTAGCCTTACAGCTAAAATTCAAATAATAATTATATTTAGTATACAGAACAGAGTGAGTCACTATTAGTCAACATGCTAGTGACTAACAGATGCTAATGAAAGCTGTTTAGCTAACATTCACATTTTAATAAATTTTTTAGCTCATTCAAATTCAAAAATACTTAATTATCCCAAAGGAAAATTTAATGTTGTTATAACTCATATTAATTAAAATTCTTCAAAGAGTTATTATAGATAGTGGCAGCTGCTACACACCTAGCGATACCCCACATGATATCTAACAGCATTTTAGCTAACCTTAGCATTTTAAACAATTTTTTATTGTATACTAATGTTTGTAAACTAAATGTTTCAGCAACAATGCTAAATTTAGCTAAAATATAGTCTATAGCATGTGGGGTGTAATTAGCATGTTGACTATTTTAGATTATACAACAATGTTTTCATACTGATTGGACTAAGTCCATATTATCAGAACCAAGAGTGGGACAAATGTTCAGAACCGTCTACAGTGGACTTCAGGTCCTTGTAGGAACCAAAGTTTCTGTTGGTTCTACATGGTTCTGATGGACTGAGGTGTGTGTGTCTCTGCTCACCGGGTGATGTACTGGAACAGCTCTCTGATCTCCGTGGTAACCGGCAGGTTGGAGTAGTCTGCAGGGTCGTACACTCCCTCCAGAGTTTCAGTGGGCTCATCATCATCATCATCTTCATCAGAGTCATCCTCATCGGAGTCCTCGTCTTCTTCCTCCTCCTCTTCCTCCTGGGTCAGACCGGGCCCTGGCTTCAGCCCAGCCAGCTCTGTGGCCCTCACAGGTCTGTGCTCCTCATCCAGCTGGTTCCTGCTGCTGCTGGTGGACATGTTGCCAAGAACCTTCTTGCTGCTCCACTCGGTCTGACAGGAGGAAAACATGGAGGTCAGAGAGAAGCAGTCCGACCTCTGACCCCTGAGGATCAGCTGAAAGGCCTTCAGGAAGTAAGAGGGGCAGGGATGGTGGGCATCCCTTTATTGATGTTTAGAAAAATTGCTTTAATCTATTATTATTATTTCAAGTAGCCAAATACTGAGGAAACATATTTTATTACTTTACCTGTTTAAAAACAAATCTAAAAATATATTGTTAAAGCTGAATATTTATATTTTTGCACAATTTTCTAGAGGGGAAATAATAAAATTCATCTTTTCTGACCCCGACCCCTAAAACTCCCGAGTTTCAGACTCCCGGCTTCCTGTTTTAACAGCGGGGCAGCTCAGCAGGCTGTGGCCGGGTACCTGTCTCTGTCCTCGGGGAGTCGGGCTGTAGACACTCGGTACCTCCTCTCCGTCCTCCACGTCCAGACTCTCGTCGTAGGGCTGGTTCCTCAGCAGCTGGGGGTCCTTTCCCCGGTCAGTCCGCTCCATGGGACACAGCTGCCTGAGGAGGTTCGGGTGGTACCGGGGTTACAGCAGCTTCAGCTTCAAACCGTTACCTGATGCACTGAAAGCAAACCTGACAGAACTAGCAAAGCTTTAGCCCGAGCTAACGGAGCTAACCTCTACCAGCAGCTCATAAATCAGCTTTTAAACGACTAAAAACACAAAGTAACCAAGTAAAAGCGCAGCGAAGATTTCAAATTCATCGTTTAGAGACTGAAAATAATCGCCTGACTGCAGTTTAAATCTGTTTATCTTCCACCAAACGCTTCTTGTTACAGAAGTTACCTAAGCAACGGAGGAATGTACCGTATCCTAGCAACGGAAGACGGTTCGCAGCCAGATGATGTGGAGCATAAGCGCCACCTGCTGGTCTGGAGGGGGGACCCGTATTGGGAGAGGCATTGGAAGTACACAAGAAAATACATCTTTTCCTTTGTACTTCTGCTGGTGATCGCTTCAAATTTTGTTTTGTCAGATATTTCTGACTTAATGTGTTTTTGATTTCTGTCTTACTATGTTTAATGTCAATGGCTACAGTAGCTGCTTGGTAAGCAAACTTACTGCCGTTTCATTCCCTCTTACTCCTCTAAGCTGCAGGGCATAATAACAGCTCATAAACGTTTTGCAACTGTAGCCTTAAATTTTTTTATGTTCTGCATAAAAAAGCCCTCAGAGTTTCACTGCAGTAAAATGGATGCAAATCCAAATCTTGATGAAATCTTGATGTTCTGATTTTAAAGGTAAATAAACGTCTAAATAGTTGAACTGAAAATTAAAGAACCTGACTTCAGCTGTTTTTTAGCAAACTGTAATCTCTCTTTACAGTTTGAGAGATTTATTGCAACGTCAGACTCAGTGGCGCCACTGTGGGCTGCACAGTGGCGCAGTTGGTAGCACTGTTGCCTTGCAGCAAGAAGGTTGTGGGTTCGATTCCCGGCCCGGGGTCTTTCTGCACGGAGTTTGCATGTTCTCCCTGTGCATGCGTGGGTTTTCTCCTGGTACTCCGGCTTCCTCCCACAGTCCAAAAACATGACTGTCAGGTTAGTTGGTCTCTCTAAATTGTCCCTAGGTGTGAGTGTGAGTGTGAGTGCATGTCCTGTTTGTCTCTATGTTGCTCTGTGACAGACTGGCGACCTCACAGTCCATCCATCTGATCTGTTTTCATCCTCACAGATCAGAGTCACTGATTCTCCTTCAAAGAACTGAGATC
>CAEFZX010024141.1:0-91770 GCA_903066825.1 Alfaro cultratus
ACACTCAAAAAAATTACGTTTTGTCTCTCACACACTACCAAAAACTCACGCATACTCAAAAAATAGCCACGCACACTCAAAAAATACTCACGCACATTCAAAAAATACTCAAATTGCGTATACACACACTACTAAACTGTCACACACACACAAACGTTAACTTTCTCGCTCACATACACTACTACCAGCTCGCGCACATACACAGACGTTTATCTCTCACATACACAAGACTAAAGTTGAACACACACACAGTACTAAGACTCGTTTTATGTATGTGTGAGAGCGAGACTCTTTTTGAATGTGTGAGTTAATAATTCCTGTAATACTGGCACCCAGTGGACAGATTGTACTACAGCAATTTTGCTATTTTTAATCAATCAATCAGATTCATTTATTTCTATAGCACATTTAATCTACAAGAAAGTTAAACGTTCTATATATATTTAAAAGCACAAATATACTAAGTAATACAACATACAGTGAGTCAAAAATGGAAAATTATAGTTTAGGATCTACGCATGCGCAGTTTGATCCAAAATTTATGCCCCGCCTCTTCCGTGACAATTCTCACGCATTCAAAAAGAGTCTCGCTCTCACACATTCAAAAAGAGTCTCGCTCTCACACATACATAAAACGAGTCTTAGTACTGTGTGTGTGTTCAACTTTAGTCTTGTGTATGTGAGAGATAAACGTCTGTGTGTGTGTGCGAGCTGTTAGCAGTGTATGTGAGCGACATAGTTAACGTTTGTGTGTATGTGCGAGCTGGTAGTAGTGTATGTGAGCGAGAAAGTTAACGTTTGTGTGTGTGTGACATTTTAGTAGTGTGTGTATACGCAATTTGAGTATTTTTTGAGTGTGCGTGGCTATTTTTTTTGAGTATACGAGAGTTTTTGGTAGTGTGTGAGAGACAAAACGTAAATTTTGTCCTAAACGGCCCCTCATACAATAACACTATTACACAATGTCAGGATACAAAACACAGCATGTTAGCTAAAAAGTAGCTCAAAATAAGCATGAAACAAAATCAAAATGGTGTCTTCTCACATTGTTTCAAATGTAACAAAATACAAAACTTACCTACTCATTTAGTTGGGTTTCCTAAAAGCACTTTACAAGCCCTTCATGTGGTTTTTATCTGTTACTAAAGTGATAA
This sequence comes from Alfaro cultratus, assembly GCA_903066825.1. Classification (NCBI taxonomy): domain Eukaryota; kingdom Metazoa; phylum Chordata; class Actinopteri; order Cyprinodontiformes; family Poeciliidae; genus Alfaro; species Alfaro cultratus. Next base: position 1,155 of record CAEFZX010024141.1, read on the forward strand.
GACATTTTTTCTCAATGTCTCCTTCCACCATATCAGAGAGGGAAGGCTACTATGACCTTGGTATCGAGCCGTGCGCCACCTTCTGGAATGGTGGTGCACCATTAACTACAACTTCAACAAAGTCATCCCCAAAGTGACTTCTCTCATTTTAAACAAAACAAATGATAAATGTGATTACATTACATTACATTAAATGTATCACACTTGTTCTCAGCTTTGCTTCATTCAGAGGATTTAATCCCTCAGCTACTGATTAACGTTTGCTACCTGGAGGCATGGACTCTACTGAAGTTTGAAACGGGTAAATCTGATTTTACCCAGTCATTAACGTTTGGCTGTGACATATGAAGGAATCTACCCTATAAAGCTTACCGGAAATCGTGTACTCTAAACAACCCCACTGGAAGTAGGAATATTTCCCTACTTTGGCTGCTGCACAGCAGCTTAAGGTTAGGTTTATAGTCGATGTGTTGAACCGGGCGCACAGCGGCATGGGCTGACCCTGCCCCCATGTGTTGGCCTCATGTGCTGGTGTAGCGCCTGCTCATGCACCTCTAAATTTTTGTGACTTGGTGGGAATCATGCTGCCACCATTTACACAACCTGGACGATTTGGAAGGTGCTCTTGCAGGGCAGGTCCCCTGTGATATAAATGCTCTAGCATTTAGAAATGCATTATAATCTATATAACCCATCTATGAAGGTTCATTTTATGAGAATACAGCTACAACATACACGTCAACTATAACGCCATACTGCTGTCCAAGCATGTACCGTTCTCTAAAAATGAAATTGCCTAAATTATTTTAAATTAATTCAGTTAAATTACCTAAATCTGAATGCATGAATGTCTTCCAATTAAATGTTGGATTTTTAAAAAATTCTTTAGGTGTAATTATACTGCAGTCATAAAAGATTAATTCAATTCAAGGCTTTTTCACAAATGTACCTGAGGTGGAGGCTGACAAACTGAAAGGTGCAATAAAGCAGCTGGAAAACAAAACCAAAATCTCTTCACAGGGTTTGAGGAAACCTCTTCTGATTACAGTTGCTTTTTCTATTTATTGTTTTTGTATGGAATTATGTAAAGTAATCATGAAATGTCTGAATCCAACAGCCACAAGCTCTCCCTCTTAGAGTAACAAACAATGCAAATGACAGGATGCTGATAGTTGACAGGCAGAGTTTAACCTCACACAGATTTCTTCTGCTTTTTCTTTTTTGTCACCCTTAAATGTTTCAAATCATCAAACATATTGGATAAAGATGACTTGAGTAAATACAAAGATCAGATCTAAAATAATTCAAGGAGAGAAAAACTAACCAAACCACTCTGACCCTGTGTGTAAAAAGTAATCACCCCCTGATCCTAACAGCTGGTTGTCATCAGCCTTTGAGAAACCCTGAAGTCATTTTGGCCCACACTTGGAAGACTCCCATGGAGGCCATTGTTGCCCAGCCTCTCTTTCTTATTGGTGAACCGTGACCTCTGACCTTAAGTGAATCCTGCAGAGCTTTAGAGGTTGCTCTGTTTTCTTTTTGTGATTTTGTGGATCAGTCCTCATTGTGTTTTTGGAGTAATTTTGAGTAATTTGGGAAAGTTCTCCTCTATTCCACGTTTCTTTGATTTGTGGACAATGGCTTCTTAACCATTTCCAGACTGATAGATGTCAGTGGCTTTGTATCTCATCAGTTCTGAGATTTTGTCAGATAGCAGCATTGTGTTGCTTTGTGAGATCTTCTAGTGCAGGGGTGTCAAACTCCAGTCCTCAAGGGCTGGTGTCCTGCAGTTTTTAGATGTACCACAGGTACAAAACACTGGAATGAAATGGTTTAATTTCCTCCTCCTTGTGTAGCTCAGATCTCCAGAGCCTTAATCACCTAATTATTCTATTCAGGTTTGGTGCAGCAGAGGCTCATCTAAAAGTTGCAGGACACCGGGCCTTGAGGACTGGAGTTTGACACCTGTGTTTGACTTGACTTCAGTGTGACAAAAGTAAGTTTAATCTCAAAAACATTAAAACAAACAAACAAAAACATAAACAGTGTCAAAAGTCTCTGACAGACAATAATATGAATCTTATTTATCAAACAAATAAAAAATAAGCTGGGACTGCAATGAAATATATTTTTAGTTCACCATGACTCAAACACATTTTCCAAATCCCAAGGTTATCTGAAAGATCACTTCCAAAATCTTTATTCTGTTGTTTTATGACATAGCCAGAAAGGAAAACAGTGGCTGAAATAGAAAAGCTGAATTTCAGCATGCAAACAAAGATAGTATGGTTTCTGCCAGCGTACGTAGTCTGCTCTAAGCCTCCTGCCACAGTCATCCGTTCACACCGCCTTGTGATTGAAGAGTGGGAGATAACGCACCAGATGCTCTCCTGTGGGGACAGACTCTGGCAGGAGAAAAGCAAAGGCATCAAAGGAATTACTGCAGTTCGCATTAAATAATGGATTTTGCATGTATATTTAAACATAAACAGTGTGGTAAACTTTAGTCCCTATCACAGTCTATGAGAAGAAATACAAATGGCTGAACAGAAGACTGAGTACAGATCACCTTCACCACCATGGAAAGGTTTCTGCTCACAAATGAACTGGAATCCCATTTTCCTTTTATTATTCCTGTGGAGGAATAATACATCCAACATCCATCATCTGTAGCCACTTACCTGGGAGCGGGTGGCTGTTTGTAGCGGTCAGGGGGTGAGAGGGAAGGTGAAACCTGGACAGGTTCATCGCAGAGCAGCACAAGACAAAACACACACACGCACACACACGCACGCACGCACGCACGCACACACACACACACACACACACACACTTAAGAGCAATTTAAAGAGAAACAATTAACCTAACAGATATGTTTTTGGAGTGTGGGAGGATGCTGGAGAACCCAGAGAGAGAGCACCCAGGCTAACATTTCTCCACCATGCAGCCACACAAAGACTAAAACCTAATATTTAAATTGTTGAAAAGGAAAACCTTTTTAGAAACGCTCTTTTCTCTACTTCAGGAGGCTCCTTACTGGATAACATGTAGGATAGTTTCTGAGTCACAGATAAGATAAGACCTTTAATGTCTTTGTTTTGCTCAGTTTTGTAAACTCGACCAGGCACTATGAAAGACAAAAGATTATTTTATCCCATAATGTTTTGCAGCTCCATCTTTAAAAGCAACATTTGTCCAACAGCCTCACTGCCATTCAGTCAGAAACAAAAGTGTGAACAGAATAGGTGATCCACTTACCAAAATGCTTCATTTACGAGGCTTATTCTTTCGTTATAATTAAGTACTATTTAATATTACATCTGGTTTTGCTAATAAGATGTAGATAACAATGCACTTCTGTTATGAGAATGACTCAGGCAAACTATGTACTGCTTATTTTCTTTTCTCCTTTCGAATGTTTTTCACTACATTTGTAGATGTATAATTGTATTTCACAATGCAATCTGGTGACCATGTTTAATATAACAGTCAAATTCCTGTTCAAGTGCTGGTTTCTGTATCGTAATGTCATCACGTTCCTTAAAAATCTAAATATTCCACAGGATCCATTTATGATCATGTGACATTTTCCATCCATCCATCCATCCATCCATCCATCCATCCATCCATCCATCCATCCATCCATCCATCCATCCATCCATCCATTTTCTTACACCCTTGTCCCTAGTGGGGCTGAGAGAGCTGCTGGTGTCTATCTCCAGCTAACGTTTCGGGCGAGAGGCGGGGTCACCCTGGACTGGTCGCCAGTCTGTCGCAGCATGTGACATTTTCAAAATGTCAAAATGACATAGCTAAAACCTTAACTTACTTTTTCTGCTAGACGTTTTTGAAGATATACAAAGATCAGCAGAAGGTAACACAACTTTTAAAATCTAGTTTGTCACCTGCAGCTGAACTGTGAAAATATGCTTCTGTTAGAGTCATAGAGAAAATAAACCCCAAAAAAGATGCAAAAGTTTTGATAGAAAAAAATTTAACTTTCAAAACCAGGGCGTATAAATGTTCTAAATTAGGACATTATATGGTTGTTTGCAACACACACAACTTCCGGTAAGCTTCATCATGTCGAGTTGGTGCACTACATGTGGACAAACATTAGCAATTTGTGTTTATGTATCTTTATGTAAACAATATGAATCAGTCAGAGCAAAAAGTTTTTCATTCTTAAGGAGAGTTGTTTGTGTCACACAGATTTTGCAGTGAAAAAATTACCATCTACTGAAAGTTGATGCCCATTTTGAAGCAGGAGATAATATGAAAAAAATAAAAATCTTCTGTGGTGCTGAGCGTATGTCAAACAGGGCAGAAAGTCTCAGAGTTATAGGTAGAGAAGTAAAACTGACGAGTGCATGTACATGTCTGACATGTGAATGTTGCTGAGTGAAATCAGTCTGTGTGTGTTGTGCTGTCTCTGCTTTGTGGTTGAACACCACACACACACACACTGAACAACCAATCCCATTACATCTCTGAGTTTTAATGGTGTGTGTGTTGTCTCTCTGGTTTTGAAAATCAACTGACAATTTTAAAATCTTGCCGTGTGAATCAGGCATCAGAGGACACCAGACGAGGAGGAAAATACTTTGTTTTCACTTGTTAGGTGAAATTAACAGGTTATTTTAAATCTGTTATTCTAACAGTAAATTCCAAATTAGTACTACACACATCTATTTTACAACCTCATGAATGTTTTACTTCAGTCAATGCTTTTTTACGTTTGAATGAATCAGTTAAAAAGATGAATCATTCCACTGTCCATTTTTTTCAATCACTGCTGCATGCTATCATTCCTTGATAGCAGGAATCCCAAACATGATTCCTGCTATCAGGGCGGCCTTAAAGGTTTAAGAACAACTAACAGCTGAAGGTAACAGAGCTGCTGGACTGTGGTGTAAAATGGCATCTTGTGTCTGGACAGCACATCAGGCCCTGCTTGTAACTGTTCCTCTAATTTAGCTATACGATGTAGCACAGCATAATGCTAATGAACCACACAGGAACATCTTGAGCTTCGTCAACAATTTTTATTGGATTATATTCTTAATATATATTGTGGATCAACAGTGATAATAACAACAAACCAATATGAAAACCAGTAGCTATGATTCCATATTGCCACTTGAAACATATAGACAATACTCCAGAAAATAATTCCTCATTCTTCTAAAACCTTTCACAGGCTGTTAAGAACTTTAAGACTTAGAGCATAAGCAAAACATAAAGCTGACTTACTTACTCATACTATATATTTATCTCATGGTCATTTTATTGTCATTTCATTTTTTACTTTTTTGTATTAAAGCCACTTGGTAAAATATTACTTTCAGTCATCTAATTTTAGACTAGCTGTTATTCTACTAGTTCACCTTGTAGTTTTATGCTCCTATATTTCCTATTTTCATTTTCCTTTCACAGCAGCCATTAGAAACTCCCGCACAAAATAATAACAATGCATCATAAGCCCACCACAACAAAATTGAACAGGTTTATCAGGTTTATAATCACAATACTCAAAGTCCATCAGTATTGTTAATAACATGATACCAAATTACATATAATTTTCTTCTTTATAATTTTTTTCAAAGTAATTACAGTATATTAGCAGTCATTCTCTTTCTAATGGCTCCTAATCTGCAGTTCTTGCATCACAGTGCACTTGAGAAAAAACGAAGCTAATTATTACTCTGTGAGAGCATGAGATGAAGTGTTGGCTGCAAATATGGGGGACCTAGTTATATCGGAAGTAAGAAAAATTACACTAAACAGGAAGAACACCGGACATTTCTCCTGACGCTTTTTGATAGATGAAGTTACAGCTGGGTTTCCCACTGATTCCTCTTCTTGTGTCAATCTAACTTTATTACAAAATACAACAACTAGAGGTCTATTCCATTTTTGAAAGTGCACAATTATAATTAAACATGCAAAATATCATCACTCTCCTAAAATAATGGCTTTTGCCAAAAGTGCTTTTTTCAACCATCTTTAACTGTTGTTTTTTTTTTTTTTTTCATTATTATTATTTATTTTTTTAATAAATAGGTGGTGATTTGTATTTTTTTTCCCAAACATTCTTATCAGAAAGAGTTGTGCTGGACAAGCCTTGCAGACAGAATCTAACTGAGCTCACTGCGTGGTCGGTAGGTTGTAGGTTTGATTCCATCTTCCTCCTGTCACATGTTAAAAGTACTTCCAGGAGTTTTGAGAGATAGAACCTCAACTTGAGACCATTTCATTCTGTTTCTATATACTCAGCTAATCATGTCACCAGATCGCGTCGTCATCTTCATGGACCAGGTCTCCCAAACGCGACTTACATTCAAGGGTGACATTCCTGGGGTTTTTCCCACTTCATGTCGCATTTTCTAACTACTGTGACTTACTTACTCCAGAGTAACACGTTGTTCAAAAAATACCATATTTAATTTTTGATCTTTGATTGCATCTTTCTTGCTTTGAGTGCCAGTCACTTTGCTGTTCTTGCTCTCCCACTGTGGGACGATAAATTATATTGAAATGATATTCTAGACTACTGCTCACAGAGGAGGGATAACTCCTTTTTGTTGGATCTATGAACTTTTGGGTTTCCTGCTGAGAACCAGTCAAAGGATTTTAGTTGGACTACAGGGATTGCATCCTCAGCATCTGCCTTACCACCTCAACTACCGCATTTCATGACAGAATTAAACATGCAAAATATCATCAAAAATAGAAAAATAGAATAGAAAAACTGTGTGCTAAGCTTTGCAATGAAAGGACCAATAAAAATATTCTAGAGAAAGTTTTGGACCTTTGATTATTGAGTTTCTGACCATGTTTTGGGTTAGTGGTCGCGCCAGAAGCTCCCAGGCTGTCAGCTGAAACAGGGTGAGATGCTCTGCTGTAGACAGAGAGAGGCTGGATGGATCCTTCCTGACTTCAGCTTAACCTTCCAGTAGTCTTAAGAGATAGAGTCATTTGGACCCCATAAGCTTTTTACCCTGTGTGCAGTCCAGTGGGGACCTACTGACCCCTTTTAAGAGTTTTTTTTTGTTTGTGTGGTTTTGGGAACTGACAGTCTCATGCTGTCCAAAGTGACATCTGCTGCACTCCTCCTCAGCGTCGCACTAAGACTGTCAGACGGTTGAGGATGTCCTGCTTGGAAAAGTTCAACAAGCTCAGGACCCTTTAAATGGAGAACAGGTTCAGGCTGCCTTAAGGCTTCCTCATGATCCGGCGTACTGAGTGTATTCTGGGAACTCTGTGCCCATTGTCCGCAGAAGGCTGAGGTGTCACAGAGGAGTGTAATGATTGCCTACATTTCTTGAGACAAATTCCTTAAATTTCCACAATCCAAATGGATACCAGCAGGTTTGGTGAGTAACATGGGTAGGCAGCCCGTTTCTTCTCCACTAGGCAGCCACCGCACACCTGCATGACCTTGTGACTCAATGTGCCGACTCTGAACTTTATTTGTATTATTGTTTCCTTTATTTCACCAGGTAAAACCCAGTGAGATCTAGATCTGATTTTCAAGAGGGACCTGGGCAGAAATCTGCAACACCCTCATTACACAAAAGTAAAACAAATTAAAACTTATCAGCTCAGTGACACATGCAATAGTAATAACAGTAATAGCAGGTTAATCTTTGATCTCCATTCAGAAGGATGTCAGGAGCTGACTGGACGTCTCATCCACATACCCTGGAATTAAACTCATTCCTCTCATTTTCAGTGTTTTACTCCTGGACCGACTTCAGAGCCAAACTGATTTGAAATTTCACACTCACCACAATGAGAATGTCACAAACACACTTCCAACAATTTAGAACTGTAGGGAAACGTGAGGTCTGAAATCTCATTATGACCTGATTTCCTCTCATTACATCACTTCCACTCTTGTCAAAATAACTCCATTCAGAAACTGCTCACTATAGGATGAAATATCATTTACATCCATCAACTGCTGCAGGTTGAAAAGTTAAATTAGTAAAAGTCGCCCATCAGGAAACTGTACCATTCCCCCATGAAATTCAGAATAAAACTTGTATATTTTATTGTTTAGTAGTGTGTGACTGAACATATCACACACTACTATCACCCACATCCACCACTGCAATGTTACCAAAAATATTTAATAGACAAAATACTCAGTGAACTTCTGCTAGTTTGGATTTGCTGTCATTGGTTTTATATTTAGCCTCATTTTGTGTGGTTATTATGTCCTTCAGTTTTCTTGCTCCCTGCTTCCTCCTTCCTGGTTGTCTGACTGGCCTCTTTACTGAAAATCTGAATTATAAGTAAGATTAAAAATTTTAGAGGATTTATGTTTGTGTTTTTTCTTCTGGCACAATATTTTGTTTTACTCGTTAAGAAGTTCTTATGTTTGAAGGTTTCCATTATTAAAAGAGTTTTGGAAACTTTTTAACTAAATGAGATATTAAAGCTTGATACTGACGATGTATTATTATTAGGCCTGGGACTTTAACACATTCATTTTGATTAATTAATTACATAGATTTCAATGGGTTAAACATTTCAACACAGTTTTCGTTCCATGCAAAGGTTCCAGCTGCAGTGCATTTCACTGTGTGTTTCTGGTCAGTCGGCTAACAGCAGCGATGGACGATGAAGCATCTTCTCCTGGCCAGCTGGGGTCACTTCTGCTGGGAAAGACTATTGTTGTGCTAAAAGGAGTTAACCTATCAGCAAAGCTATTGAACGAGGAGAATCAGCATTCAGCTTCTTTGCGCCACAAATCTGGAACAAACTTCCAGAAAACTGTAAAACAGCTGAAACACTGAGCTCCTTTTAAATCTGGACTAAAAACCCAGCTGGTTCGAGTTGTATTTGAAACGTAATCAATTACAAATTTAAAGATGGCACTTGACAATGTAATGTTTTGACTGTTGATTCTATGTTGCATGACTTTGCGTTTTTGTGTTGTTGTGATGTAAAGCACTTTGAAATGCCTTGCTGCTGAAATGTGCTGTACAAATAAAATTTGATTGATTGATTGATAATTTAGCAACAAAAAGGATTTTTTAATAGAATATGCTACTTATAGTTTTTGATTAAAATGCCATTAATTGTGATTTATTAATTACGGAGCCTGCAATTAACTCTTTTAAAAATTTTATCGAATTCCAACACCACTTATCATCAGTAACTATGAATATTTATAAAGTAACATTTCAATTGTACAACTTATTTTCTTATTTAATCAGACACAAACAAATCCTGATTGCACTGATGCGCTTGTGAAGTTGGCAGAGTGCTGTAAACTGGCATTTAATCTTTAAAGAGTCAACATGTAACACTTAAAACAACTGCAGGAATAGAAATAGTGCATCATAGTTTCAGATGATTTTCTGCATGTTTTCCTCTGCTGTATGGACCTTCATTGATTTGATCTTCCTCTGTCATTAGAAGGCTCTATCAAAAGCAAGTCATGAAGTTGTGATATGTGGGTAACACACCATGAATTATTTTTCTCTGTTGTATGTTTCATGTTCTCCTGTAGAAAAGTGTGGCCCCTGGTCTGGTGTTTGTATGTCTTCCTCCATACAAAAGGAAGATATGCATTTAAACAGAGTTGAATAACATGACAAGCAGGGTTAAAAATATTGTAATAAATACTTCAGCGAGCCAAAGGAACTTCCTTTCAATGAGACGTAGTAGGCGGACTTCTTTAATAAGATGGGCAAAAATCCGTCAATCTGTCAGGCTGTTCCTCTGAGGCAGACTGAGCAGCAGGCATGGATACAAAGACAAAGCAGAGGAGAGAGAAGAGGATCAGAACTGGCTAAAAGTCTGCAAACTGCTTTCAACTGAAGGCATTTACTTTAAAATAAGAGAAGCCAAAAAATACATCTGACAAAGAAAAATATTTTTTTCTTTGAATATAAAACAAATTCTGTGGAAATGTATACATATTTTACTTCTAACAGCCACCAATCTGACAAATCTTATGTTCAGTTTTTCACATGTTGTAAAACTGTTCTTTGTTCATGAGCAACACAAACTGGATTTGTGATGTTCAGAACAAATTCAAGAGTTTTTACCCGAGATGTTTCTGTCACAAAACCAAAATGTCAGCTTTTCATGAAAACATGGTACAAAACGTGGCACTGTAGCTTTTTATCAAAGCATATTTTTTATTTATTTTTAGAAATTACAGTGTTTCCATGAAGGAAATTTAATTCTTGTAATTCAAAATTCAAATTTGCAGAATTTTATTGTCAATGGAAACGCAGCGTTCCACTAACACCGAACATCAGGAGTACATAATAACAGAGTCACAGGACGTCAGGGAAGAGGGAAGACTTGGAAAGCAGGATTCAGAAAATACTGGTTACTGGAAGTCAGTTGGCAAATCTATTTTAACAAGTTTCTGCAGTGTTGTAATTCCTCATATACTTATCATTAAGAATCTGCTTTATAGGCCCTCAACAGAAAGACAATATCCATATTATCATTTCAATATAGCTCATTAATTTTGGTGCATTATAAAGTTGCTGTTTACACACACACACACACCCTACACACACAAAGATGTGTGTGTCAAGTCGCCTATCAGGACGCAATAGTTCATATACTAGCTTTGTGTTTGCTGTATTAATATGTAATTAGAAGCTAGGAGCCACTGCAGTCTGGACCGTCTGTCTGTTGTTATATGTGTGTGTGTGTGTGTGTGGATGCGTGTGTGTGTGTGTGCTTGTGGGACTCTAAAGCCATGAAGTTACTTTATGTGCCATCATTATACTTATGAGGTACAGACAGCTGCCCCGCAGCCACTGCTGTGCACGCACTCACACACAAATCCAATGCCAACATGTGCACACACACATTCACACACACACGGACAGTTTGCTGGTTAATGGAGCTCTTCTCTTCTTTAATGAGCGTTGTAGTCGTTCTTCTCTTCACTGTCCCCCTCATTACCTCTCTTTCTTCACTTTTCTTCCCCTCCTCTCTGCTCTTTTGTACCTGTGCCTCTTCTTTTGTTGCCGCTTCATTCTTTACCATCTGTCTTCCCTCTATTTGGAGCTCCTGCTCATTGTTTTGAGGGTGTCCCATTCATGCACTGTCTTCATGTTAATCTTTCTTTATATGTCTTTTACTATTTTATACTTCTTCCTCCCTTTCTTTTCTCTCTTGCAATTTTTGTTCAGTTGCACCATTCAGTGTCACCTTTTTGAAGCTACAGTTAGAATTGTGTTTTAATTGATGCAAAACAATAATAGCTGAGTCATGCACAGCTCTTGCAGCATCTCTTTCTGCAGCCTAAAAAACGTCGTTCAGTCATCTTAGCTTTCACCTTCATGTTCACGATCGTCATTAGCACCCAAGAAGACATCTTGAGGACTGTGGCAACAGTTAGCTGGAGGTGCTCTGTTTGCTTCTTCAATTCAGTAAAAACACAGACTCCATCACTTTGAAAGGACTAATTGATTCAAGCACAGAGATTATTGTCTAATGCATAACTATGATAACACATCAACGTTTACACTACAGCTGCTTGACGTGAAAATTTGCACGACGAGCGAGGTTGTGATTTGATGACAGATTCAGCTCACTGGGAATTTATTGTGACAGACAAAAATTGTGTGGATGAGCTTTTAGGAGAAGAAAGTTAGTTCCCTCTTCAGAATATGCTGCACTCCCTTTTGACTCAAACAACATTTACTACTGGGGTCGGATGGCAACAAATTTGGGAAAACTTTCAGCATAAAGGGATCCCAGACCTCTGCTGTGTGAACATAGCCTTAGTGTTTGCTGGTCATTTCTATCCTACTTTTCTCACAAGAGAAAAATTCTGAAGTGTGGAGATTATTTATCTTCGGACTCTTTGATCTGATACTTTGCAGTTTTTGTCTTACAGTGATTACAGCTTTAAATGTCTCTAGCAACTTTGCACATTAATAGACTGAAATTATGTTGTCTACAAATAGCTCAAGCGCAGATTTCATCTTTAGGAGCTGAGCAGGTGCATGAAAACTTCAGGTCTACTTCAGTCAAGTTCATTTGTACAGCAACTGTCAGCGACAAGGCTGTTCAAAGTGATTTACAAGTTAAAAACGTAACAATAACCAATTTCCAAATACCATAATCAAAATGATCAAGAATAATCATCAACTATGCATCAAATATGTGAATTAATGTTCCAGGAATCATGAATCAAAGGCAGCTCCAATCAGGTGGGGTCTTAACTTTGATTTAAAGGAACTCAGTGTTTCAGCTGTTTTGAAATTCCTGGAAGTTTATTCCAGATTTATGGTGCATAGAAGCTGGATGCTTCTTCTCCATGTTTGGTTCTGCTTCTAGATGCAGAGTGCAGGGTTTTAGTCCAGGATCTTCCTGATCTCAGTGCTGACCACTGTTGCACCATGCCGCCTTGATTCTGACAAATTACACAGATTGCTCAATTTTTGCTGTCCTTGAAAATCTTTCCAGTTTTCTGAGCATTTCTTTGTGACTTATTTTCCAGCAGATAAGACATCCTTTCACTTTTAACATTGTGGGTAAAAGGAACTAGAAGACACAATGTGCAGCAATCAAAGACAAAATGCTGTGAGGTAAATAATTATGCCGTTATTATGTTGTGTTTTTGCAGAGCCAGTTATTCTTTTGCACTGTGATTTTTAAAAGCAGAGAAACACTCAGCAAAGTCATGCTGAGATGATCTCATCAGCTTCAGGTCCATGATTTTATTATCAAGTTAGAGGATTTGGTCGGTATCTCCAGGGAGAAGTGGGCTGTTATGTCTTGTTTGAGTTATTTACTAAAGATTCCTCTAGACATCACAGAAGTAGAATGGCAGTCAGGCTTGAGGCTAGATAAATACCCTTTCCACATGCTATACTGAGGATACAAGCAGGGGTAATTGTACCGCTTTGTAGTGTTTGTCGTTACCATGGCTGCACACCTGCATCTGTCCATCTCTTTACGTGACAAATATAGCTCCAGGTACCAAGCAAAAGAGCGTCAGGCTGTAAACAGGTGCAATTAGGTCCTGTCCACCCACTGAGGAGTTTGGAGATACGGCTTTTTTCCTGCTGTCACCGAGAAATTGCACTTCAGAAACTGACCTGAGCTGACATAACAGCAGGAAAGTTTGAAGCTTCTATTCATCAGCTCAAATTGCTATTGTGCGACTCTACTGCAAATTGTATGCTGTTCACTAAACATTTAGAGATCAACAAGAAGGCTTGAACCTCTAATTCCCAGAGTAAACTTAGATGTTTTATCTCTGACAGTGATGTGGTCTGACATGTTCTGTGTCTGTTGACTGGATGAAACAAGACAAACTCACTTATGTTTTGTCCCATTCAGGAGGTTAATATATGTTATTCATAAGTATTACCAATAATATTGTGATGGACTGGTGATGTGTTCAGGGTGAACTCCGCCCCCCGCCCAGCCACCACCAGAGGTAAGCACCAGGCCGGTTCTTCTTCCAGATTAAAGCTGAATGCTCAGAGTTTGACTTCATATTTCAGGACAGTTTCTTATTGTAAACCACAAAATACAAATAGTATTGGAAAAACAGTTGATTATTCAGCCAAAGGACTTCTTGGTATTAATAAATACTTGTCATAATCAACATTAAAGTTATTAAATGCAGTCACACGATCTCTAAACCTAATTTAGAGATTGTATAAGCTTCTAATTTAGAAGCTTACATTTTACAGTAGTTGTATGATAAAGAAAGAAAAAAACAAAATAAACAAGAGAGGAATGATTTGACATTTTGTGCTCTGAGGCAAGTTCTCTTGAGATCAAGACCATACGCCCTTAAGCAGTGGACTCAAATCTTCTGACTGGACCAAGACTTGTACCCTCAAAACCTTAGAACTGACTTGCACTTCAGGTCCAAGTTGGGTTCTACAGTTTTTATCTCATTCAATAAAGAGAGAAAGTAATGTGAGCTACAGACTGCAGCTGCTGCACGTGTTTTACTGAGAAAGGATGAGCTTGATAATTATCCAGTGGCATCAGTGGATTAATATAGGATGTTAATGGCTCATAACAATCTGTTCATGGTAGCTGCAGCTTCATAATAGTGACTCCATGAATGTCTTTGATTGAACGCTCTATTTTTGGTTTTCAAAAATGCAGGAATGTTGGAATCTTGGTTTCACCACTCCTGTCAGTTCATCCAGTTCTCCACCTAATGGCTCTCTGATCAGGGAGGATCAGAGAGCTCCACCCTGATGAGAGTGGATGACCCTGGGCTGGGCTGGAGTCATCCACCCTCATCATGTGGAGCTCAAGAAGAGTCTACTACTGTCCTTTGATGCCACAGTGTTAACCTTCAGTGGTAACTTGAACTTAAACTGAGACTTACCTTTGCTCTGTTTTCCTTTTTTGAAGTCACTCCTGACGAAACTCTGGATTTCATTCCAGTTTTATTCTCAGCTGATCCAGTCACCTGCAAACCTCCAGCTTTAACCCTGGAGTCCCTGCAGCCTCATCGCCCTCATGGCTCTGCCATAAATCTCCTCCCAGGAGCTCCTCTCCCACCCAGTCGCCTCTTCAACATCTCCCATTCTGAACATCAAGACATAGAAAAATACATCAATGAATCAGTAGCTGCTGGAATCATCCATCAGTCATCTTCACCACTGGGGGGGAGGGGAGGGGGGTTCTTCTTTGTTAACGAGGATGACTCCCTCTGACTCTGGATTGACTACAGGTCTGAATCAAATCACTGTAAAAAATAAATACCCTCTCCCCCTCATCTCCTTACTCAAACCTACTCAAGAAGCAACCAGTTCTTCCAAACTTAACCTCCACAAGTTCTACCACCTTGTCCGTGTCAGCAAGGGAGCTGAATGGAAAACTACCTTCAAAACCCCCACAGGTCATTTTGCCACCTAATGGTAGTGGCAAAATGACCTGTAATGCCCCAACTGTTTGTCCAGCTCCTCCCAGTGCTTTGGTCTGACCTCTAACCTACACTTCAGGACACCTGTGTTCTCTCATCTTTGCACATTTCTTTATGGTTGTCAGTAAATCTTTACATTTTTCTTGGTTTCCTGAGAGTATTCATGCATGTGAATCAGACAATTACCTAAAACCATGACAGTAAATTGGTTAGAATTGAGTGGGTTCGATTTGAAAGCACTTGTATCAGTTATGTTGTGAATCAATATGGCTGTAGTTTACCTCATTGCAATAGCAATCTAAAATACATGTGTTATGTTAGTGACTTTGCTTTGAAGCAACCATGTACCTCACATATATTGTTGCTCTATCGTGAAACAACACTGAGGTTCGCATTTGTCTAAATGCAGGACTTATAACATTTAATTTGCATTTCAGCCATTTCACTGGCGAGTCAGGTAAATGATTGGCTAGTTTGCTGCAATAAGCAGCAGATCAGCAGTATTAAGTTAGCTGAATCTAGTGGAATCTATTAGTTCTGGAGAATTTCAAGTGAATGTGCAAATAGAGCTGACACTATCAGCTGGCTGCACACCTGGAGACAGCGAGAGAGAGGGGCTGAGAGAGAAATAGCAGAAGCTAGGAAAGAGTGGTGAGATGATGCCTAATGTGGTGTGTAATGCTGTTTTTCTATCTGTGATTGGCTCCATTTAACCCCAAGTAACCCACTCCCTCACCCAACCCTCCCCCCCACCTCTCCACCATCCAGCTGGATGACTGGCTGGGCTGCTGCCAACTTATAGGCCTTATATATAGTATGTGAATAAGTATGCTTTTGCTGCTATCTGCTTCTGCTTTTTGGCAAAACTCATCTTTATCTATCCCCGCCTGCTTACTGTTACCTGGCCCTGCTGCCTCAGCGACATGGCCGGTGAATCAGCACTAACCAGACGAGAGAGAGACAGAGAGAGAGAGAGAGAGAGAGAGACAGAGAGAGAGAGAGAGAGAGGAAGTACCACGGAAAGGAACCAGAAATCAAATCAAGTTTATCACAGGTTTGGGAGGCAGACTGTCCTAATGTTCTTAGGCCGCACACTGGGAACACACAGATTTTTTTCCTTCTTCTTCTTCTCTTAATGTGTCTTAATCTAACAGTGTCAACTGTTGCATTCATTTAAGATTAATATCCCAGGAAATGTGGGTGATTAAACATTTGTCATGCTGTACTGATCATTCTCAACTCCATGTTAACTCCTCTCCAGGAGAAAAGGATTGAATTTTAAAATCTAGCAGGGACATGCACACAGCCAGAGGGAAGAAAAGACAGAGCTACTGTGTCATGAGATTTTGGTTCCGCCTGCTGAAAACATTAAATACTGCTTTTAGCAGCTGATTTGTACGGAACCTCCACACAAATGGATGGAAGTGAGATCCCAATTCATGGCATGCCGCACATTAACTGACAGCTGCTGGCGAGTGTTTGCTTTTTTAGAAGCCAGAATAAAAGCCATTCCTGTCCTCAAGCTAAATCTGCCGGAACACGTTGAGTTTTCTCTACAGCTCATTAATCCATTTTTAATCCACTTCAAACATTTATTCAGTGCAGTTAATAAATGCCTCATTTATCCAAAATGTTGTTACTCATATCATCCAAATGTCTTTAAAGAATTGCTGTGGATGATGCTGTTGGTAGGGAGGACCTCCAGTAGCAGTCAGGAGTCCAATGAACCTGAAATGGCTTCTGACTGAAGACTGTTGCTGTTTGGCAGTTTCATGACTGGCACAACATACTAACAACTTGATTTAGCTCAATACCATCAGTTGCTGCTGCTTCTCTTTAAATCTCTGTGTTTGGTTAAGATGTTGGAAGTTTTCTGGAGTCAAGGGTTATAGTTCAAATGTTGCTTGATCTTTTGAGATGCTAATCAGCTGCTCCCAGTTGTGAAAACAATATATTGTTGCCATGGCTATGCATTATAACATCTGTCCAAAAAAAGCAAATTAAGAGCAAAAATCCTTCCAGCTTCACAACATGCAAAACCAGAAGGGGAAATTGTTCAAAAAAACCAACCAAAAAATAATATTATTTTAATATTCTTGCTATTCTGTTTTACTGTCTTTAAAACAGTTAGGTTGTTAAAGGCCCATTTGGGAAAATGCATTGCAAATTAGCTCAGGCATTAAATGTTAAAGTGTTCGGTATTTGCTTGTACTTAACACTTTTCCTCAATCAATCAACAAAAAAGAAAGACCTTTAACATAGATATTTATTTTTTCATTTTACAATTCAAGAAAATACTATGAAACATATTTAAAAAACTACAAAAATCCATTACACTTAAGTCCATGTTCATTTGTAAAAATAAACATGTACAAAGAATGGCAATATCATTTTGAAAATGCAGAATTAGCATGTCTACATAAAACATGTAAAATACTCTGCAGTATGTAAACATCTTTAAATTGGAAATAATGCAATAAAAAGAATCTTCCACAGTCAGTCTTGATGCAGCCAACTAGAGCACATTGGTCCAACCCTGTCCAAGCATTTTATTGTTCCTTCTATTGTTCCAAAGGGTAAACTTTGCATTACTAGAAGGAAATTAATTAGGACAAGAGAATTACTTTTTCTAACTGTGTATTTTAGACAAAAACCAAAAGCATCTGTGGAAAAGTTTTGCCATAAGGCTTCCTTCCAGTCCTTCAAAACCTTAGAGGCTTTTCAACTTTGAACAGGACAGAAACAAATGTTCTAGTGACTCTTGGTGTTCACAAAGAGGACAATCCACCTAACAGTTAAAGTGCCTTCATCTGCCTTTGGGGATAAGATCCGAACCAAAAACCTGTGTCCACCTCGACTCTCTGACACCAACCAGCTTTAGTAAAGCTTCTTCCAACAGGAACTGAGAACACCTAGCAAATAGTAATACCAATGCTTTCCCAGAATACGTTTTCTGGCAGGGTTGGAAAGCATCGGTGCACCGTTTACTAGGAGTGTCTCAATATCAGTTTTTTCTAGTCCAGTACAAGTACTTCTGCTTAGGTACCATAAGTTCCATCCATCCATTTTCTTATAGCCTTGTTCGCTTTGGGGTCTGTGGGGCTGATGGTGCCTATCTCCAGCTGTCAACGGGCGAGAGACGAGGTTCACCCAGCACAGGTCGCCAGTCCATCGTAGTGGTTCACAAGTTGGCACTTAAATTTAACACAATAACTTTTGAAAACAAATTAATGTAATCAAAGAGACTAATAGACCATGTTCATTTTTAAAAATAAACAAAAATAAACAAATGACATGTACACAGCCATGTCATTTTGGGAGGTTTGGGAGGACAGTCTGCCTCCCAAACCTGTGATAATAATGAAACTACACATCAATAAATCAAACTCCAAAGCAACTCATGGTCGTGGCACCAAGGTCTTGTACACACTGGGTCTTTATTTAAAAAATATAACTTCATCACATTATTTGAAAAAATAATATCATGCACATATGATTGGTTCAAGAAAAATGCTCATCCACCCAAACCTGCTGAATTCCACCACAGAGCGTAGTTTTAAACATGCCAAAACCCATAGGGAGCAGTGTTGAGCAAAGCTAAAACCTGTGTCAGCCAATCAAACTTCAAAACCAGGAGGCTTTATATGTTTATATGTCTTTATGACATAGAGGTTCAGTTGTGTGGACAGACAGAGAGGTTGAACTACTGTTAAATACCAGTTTGCTAAGGCTTGTACTAATTTTATCAGTGGTACTGTTCCCTGATCCTGATGGGCTTTTTTTAAATAATGAGAAATGAAGAGTTGCATGAAACTCAATCCCTCTACCTGTTGTTGGTCCAACTTTTAGACTTCATTAGTAAATCTGTTTTACCTGTTCGTTCCACTTCAGTGTTCCAGATCATCAATCTGATTTCAATATGAATCAGATTGAATAATTTACAATTCAATCTGACTTTGAAACTCCAAGGAAGCACAATAAGACTCATCATACATAAACAGAGTCAACCTCCTGTATAAGTATTGGGGGCAAAAATGTATTATTGAAATATCCAATAATATGATTAATGAAAGGATGAATCATTTCACTAATACTGGCTTATATCAAAGAATGTGAGGACTTATGAACAGCCAGAGCAGATTAACTGGTGGCTTGTCTTCACACAATGGTTTTGTGAAAAAGGCTAAAGGTGAAATTTAGCTTGTCTCTTTCAATTTGCTGTGTATAAGAGATAAAATCCAGGCATTGGTTAGTGTAGTTCGCAGCATAATGACCGTTACAGCATGAGCTGTACAGTTATCTTGAACACATCAATTTGCAAAGTCCAAAACACGTAGCTGTACAATCAGTGAGTCATGCATTTCAGTGAGAATTCCACAGACGGGGAGATGTGTTTAGTAAAAGATTTTAAAAAAAAGCTTTGTGAGATATTCAGCCTGACAGCTTCCCGCTGTGTTGTGTCTCCACTTTCCAAGAGGACTATTTTAAGAGCTAATATATTTCTATTTGTCTTCTGCTCTTTCTTTCTCTATTACCCAAAATGACACAGTGTTTTTCCCCTTAATTCCCAGGCTGCTGCCGATCCTTTATTCCTGCTGCTCTCCTCCCTCTCTCCCTTTCCGAGTAGAGCCCTATAACCAGGAGTGATTTGATTACTCTGTGTAGCTACGGTCCCTCATTGTTATCAGCCTTCATAAATGTTTAAGGACCATTAAGGAGACGCAAAGAGCGCAGACGGACAGAGGGGATATCTTAATGCCTAAATGACCATTACCCCTCTCCATTTACAGATTAAAAGCTTTATTTTGTTTACTCCGCCTACTACTCATCATCTCCTTGCTTATCCCTCTGGCTGCATGTGTCCGCTGAGGCTCTATGGAATGACTTTTGGTTTAGGAAGATGATGGTGATGAAAATGCATTACACAGAAGAGCAGAAGTGTTTATAGACTCGTTCACTTTCAAAGTTCAATTTTCATAGGTTTTCTCCAATGCTTCCATTGTTGTGATGTTTTTATGTTTTTATGGAAGCCAGGACATCTGGAAGGAGAGTGTCAGGTCACCAGATTGGTTCAGATCACTTTTCTCCCTTGATAGATGAAATGTAAGTTTAGTGATATGGCAAGGACAAGAAACATTTATAAGGAGGGAAATTATTTTCCCACCATGTTAATCCATTCAAGTTTTTCTTCAAACGTCCCTTTTGATGTTTGGATCATCTTTCTTGATCCAAATGTAAAGGAAAAGGAATGTAAAGATCTGTGCAAAGTAGTTGGGCATTTGCTGCTTCATTTATCATTTATCATGATACATTTCATTTTCATGATATGAATTTTGATTTATTGTTGTCTATATAAATTCAAATGGATGTTTAAAACACCCTAAACTGTCTGTAATGTTAGTTTGTTTGTTCCACTATTTTCTCCACTTCTTGTTCAATGAGAGTATCAATAAATATCAGTACATTTAAAAATATGATTTAACACAGCTACTGTAGGCAGTTCAGTGATACAAATCACACTTCTTTTTCTGACTGGTGTCACCTAAATAGGTCATGACAACTGTTGTCAATGACAACAGTTCACATTTCTAAAGAAGATCCTTGATTAATCAGGAGTTCCTGATACAATCCGATGGTTAAATAACCTGAATAACAGAATAAAAACAATAAATGAATGAATGAATACATTGAATACATACATACATGAGCTGGGATGTCTATTTATTTAATAATTTAGCAGCTAAAAGGGTTTTTGAATCAAAATTATTCCATATTTTGTCAATATATGGTTTTAATTAATATTTAGTTAATTGCAATTAATTAATTACAGACCCTGTGACTAAATTGATTACAATTTTATTTTGATTACAAGTCTAACAAATATTCCAGATTATTGCAATCAGTTTGAGAATATTTCTGTTAAACAGAGCTTGTACATAAAAGGCCAAAATATTGGTACCATGTAAATGAGTGTTCAAAATGCTGTTACCATGGAAGCGAGAGGCTAAATCACTGGTGTCACAGAAACACAAGTCCAAATCGCTGTTGCCATGTAAACAAGATGCCAAAACATTATTATCATGCAAGCAAGTGGCCATAACTTTGGAACCACGTTAACATGAGGCCAAAACATTGTTACTGTGTAAGCAAAAGGCAACACTGTTGGTTCCATCTATATTGGTGGCCATAATGTTGGTACCATATGAACAAGAGGCCAAGTTGCTGTTAAACCACAGGTGTCAAACTCCAGTCCTGCAACTTTTAGATGTGCCTCTGTGCACCACACCTGAATAGAATAATTAGGTCATTAAGGCTCTGGAGATCTGATCTACACAAGGAGGAGGTCATTAAGCCATTTCATTCCAGTGTTTTGTACCTGTGGCACATCTAAAAACTGCAGGACAGCGGCCCTTGAGGACTGGAGTTTGACACCGGTGCCTTAGTTATTATGTAAATGACAAAACACTATAGCAGTATAAACAAGAGCCCAAAACCTTGTTACCATGTAGGAGAGAAGCATCGATCTGCAGTGATCCACCTTGTTCTCTGACTCCAGTTCTAAATCAGTGTTTCTATAACAAGATGTCCGACCGTTTTCCCAGGGTTAGAATGTTCTTCAGACAGTCCATCTTTATCTGATAATACATGTGAATGACAATTTGAATAATTGAACAGGTTGGTATCTGGTATATTAGTTAAGTAAATCTGTTCAGCTTCTTTCAGTCTTTTATTTGAAGATTTTTTTTTCTGTGAGATGACTGTTGGAACTCTGAGTCTTATTTTATGGACTGATTTGTGTGTAAAGTGGCTCATTTCTTGTCTAAAGCATCGTAACACCACTGCAGGTCTTCAAATAGTTCAAAGCAAATGCTGGAAGTCTAGTTATGTAAAGACAGGAGAGGCATAAAGAGATAGTAAAAAGAAAGAGCAAATCTTCATGAGAAAGTGTTACTAAAGAAGACGACCACATTAAGGAGAGTTTCTATCAGATGGAAGATGGAGGCTGATTGTTGGATAAAAAGGACAAAGATCACTGGAGACCTGAACCCAGACAGGAAGGTGGTTTGAGATGAACCTTTGAGCCTGAAAATACTCAGTGCTAATTCCAGAGCTGTTCCACAGAGACCAGAGAGCAACACACACATACAGACCCACACACACACAGACAACATTACAACATTAATGTCTGGGTTGGTGAGTGCACAGCTACTCGCTGACATATACAGAAACTTGCCCACATTTATATTCCCATTCTCTCTCTTTGAAGCACACACACGCACACACACACATGCACGTGCACACACGCACGTGCACACACACGCAGCAGCTTGCTGAGCAGTAGCGGACTGGTCCTGATTTTTGCCAGTGGGGAGGAAACATGCCTGATTATTTAATAGGCCTCACAATGGACCTCACAGAGAGCTCTGTGTGTGTGTGTGTGTGTGCGTGTGTGTGTGTTTGCTCAACTTCTTGAGTCTGTGTGAAGACTACCACATCTCAGACTCACACAGACTCCTCCGAGCTTCACACTGAACAGCTCATCTGGCTTGTAGGGCCAAAAGTCGAGTTAATAACCCAGGCCTTATAAATAAATGCTCACTTGACTACATTTCATCACAAATTGCTACAACGCATTAGTGATTCAAGCGAGACGATCTTTATGAAAGCTTCTGCATTTGCTCCTCCAGACACCTGGGGCTCTATCGTTGTGAATCAATGACGCAGAGCACAAGAGCGCAGGGTGTGGTGAGTGATTTGTGGTAATTTTTGTGGCCTGAGGTGCTCAGCGAATAACTGCAGCGAAGGTGCAAACAGCTTGGGATTAGTCAGAATACATTAACAGCTATTGTGCTGATGACCAATCAGTACTCTTTTATTATTAATATAATTTTTTTATTATTAGTATTGTAAAAGTAGAACGCTCTGAAGAAAGAAGAGCCAGTGTCCTTGTGCAGAAGGAGGACCAGCATCGTCACGGCGCATTAAATGCATTACCTTAGCATGAGGCTCATTCAGTTACAGTCCCTTTTGTTGTCAGAAGAGAACTGCTGCTCGATATAGAAAATGGCTCCTAATAGAGGATGAGGTCACTAATAGATCTCTGGACACCATGTAACGCGCTACACAGTGAAAACCATCAGGTGAATACAGCTGTGATAATGTTCACATTTAGAGCCCTGCTTAAATCATCTTATGTCAGCTGTTTTGACTGGTTTCCATGGGGAATATACAGAAAAATACAGTCCACACACTAAAATGTCAGCTTTTTGTCATGTGAAACGAGAAGCTCGTCACCACGCTGAATGTGTTATTTATGCTGCATTATTCAACAACAAAAAAAACTGCTAGATGGAAAAATGCAAAAAAGAAAAAAGCTTCAATAAACATATTGCAGAAGTTGGAAAAGACTTCAATAAATTTTTCTTCAGCCACCTGTGGAATGAGTTCCAGCATTCAGCCTGGTAGTGAAGAACAGACAGCAGAGAAAGTTTCTAGTGGAGTTTTATTGACAGCTTACAGTCAGCATGACCTCACTGTACAAAGTAGAACAAAACATTCAATAAATTAGACTATTGCTGGAAATCCCATTTATCACTGATCCAGGACAACTGTCTGTGTTAGAGAAGAGTAGAACGTTAGTGGCTGTGGTACTACTAGACAGTTCAGCTCAACTACTAGTCTTCTTCTTCAAATGAAGATCTTCAATCTTCATCCTGTGGATTTGAAAATCTACAGGATGAAGTGAAACAAAACCAATAAGGGGAAAAATGTGCATAGATTTTCACCCCTACTTTTGAAATGGCGATGGAGAACTGATGAATACTGTGGAGACGAGAGCAGAGGAGAAAACTTGGTCTACAAAAAATGAGACGGGAACCTGCTGTTTGCATTTGCATGTGCATTTTGAAGTGTCACATTAGAAAAGGGTGATGAAAACTATAAAATTCAAAGTAAATTCCTGAATTTTGATGCTCGCTTGTGGTTGTTTTTGGCTTTTCTGAAAAACAGTTAGTGCACTAAGGGGAGATGGAAACACATCGTAACAAACACTCCCATCCACTGGTTGCTTCGTGCCTTACCACAGGCACAACATTTCAATGTTGAGGACTGAGCCGTGTGCAACGTGGCTGTAATAAATCTGACGAAATCACGATTTGCTTCATCTGGTTGATTCGCTCCAAACCTGCAGATGGAAACATACCTAATTAGTTTTTTATTTGTCATTTCTGCCACATTTTGAAAGTTTGATGACACTTCACATGACAATAGGATGGAAACATATCTAATGATTTAGACTGAGAAGGTGAATTTGCTCTCCTTTCTTCGCTGCTTAGCCTGTTAGCATCAGAACAAGGTCAGGTTGATCCTCTGGTCCAGCCTCGAGTCATGAGCCCTCCTCTACTGAGTTTAGATCGTTTTTATGATGTCTAATAATTATTTTTCACCCAACATGGCGCTGTGCATTCTGGCCCAACACCTTTACTCTCTTCTTTTGTTTCATAGGCACCACATAGAAAGTATCATGTCATGGCTCAGTTCTCAGCTAATGGTTTCTGCTGTTTTCAGAGGCTATAAAAGGAAAATGAGGATGAGCTTTAAACAAAGCTTTGGGTAACCTGGTGGTTAGCTGTTAAACTGGAAATAATTAAATAAAATGGTGAGTGAGTGAGACATACTGGCCAGCATCAGCAGTGTGTTGGGTAGTCAGGAATGTGGAGGTGCTAGCCCTGTGCGGTTATCTGGTGCTGCGTTGTCAGCAGGACGTTTCCACCACAGACTACAAATCACAGGGAGCTTAGTGTGTTTGGATGGTTAGGAGCTTCCAGTAAATGCAGTTCTTCCAGAAAATAAAGTTCATTTATGCTTGTTTGAGAGCTGCAAACCACACCAACACTAAGAGTATTTCACACTAGAGGACAATAGTCCACTGCTTCATTTTAAAGCCCATATTTATACTAGTCGGTATATTTTAATACGATTCTCTCCCTGCATGATAATAACTTTTTCTTCATCTGACTAACTGCACATTTTATTCCCAGTTTACCCAGACTGTAGTAGTGCTGGTATTAGTCCTGCTTTTCAGACTACGGCTAGTTTAAAGTGGTGAATGTGTCTGTGTGAAGGACCTCAGAGGTGCAGTAAACATAGCATCTCTTTCTGCCGGTGTTTGCTTGTTTATGTGTGTGCTCTGCTTTGTGCTAACATCAAATGAATTTTCGGATATCAGTGTGTTTTCATCAGTCCCACACTGACAAGCTCCATTAAAAACACCCTTGGACTCATTCTCGTCACAGTTTGACAGGAGTAATTCCCATGGCAAGCAGGATGACGAGATGGAAGTGAATGGAGTTCACACCGATCCAATTTTAAACTCTATTTTTTTTCCCCCTTTTTCCTTGTTTTATTTACTACATAAGGCCTGGGATAATATACAAGTTCTCCACTAGTTAATAGCAGGCACAGAAGATATTTTACAGCTCCAAATGGAATGAGCTAAGCAGTATTTTCTTTCGTTCGCCGAGGCAGACGTTTTAGTGAGCTAACTGCAGGCGTGAAGGTGTTGTCACGGAGGCTTGAATCTTGCTGTATCAGGTCGTTTGTTTAGGTTGCAATCTGTCCTGTACTTAAAACTACTGCCTGAAGGAAAATCAATCTGCCTGTAAAGTCGATTCAAATTACCACTTTCCCCGCATGTCGTACGTATGCATCATTATGTATGTGCATGCTTATTACCGCCGCCATATGTCGGCTCACACGCCCTCCCTGATGAGTGCGACTGTCTTCCTGTTGTTGCTGGTGACTTGATCAGTGCAGCAGAGTTTTCCAGAAGCACAGAACGGTTTTCTTTTCATTAACCATCTGCTCTGTGTGGAATCTCAGTCGTGCAGAGCAACAGTTATAGGAGCTGTCAATCTGGGAGTGTGTTGCTTAAATCCCTCCTTTACTCCATCAGTCGCCATAAAAAGGAAGAAAAAAACTTGTAATGTTGTATGACACACCAGGAATCTGACGCTGATGGTCTGAGCAGCTTTTCCTACAGCAGTCCTGCTTTCCAGAGTCAAAACATTACAGTCACAAAAATGTCATCTCACACTGCTGTGCTGTTTAACATGAAAGACCATTTCCACCATGACAGAAAAGATACAAATCCAACAGGAAGTCAGAAGTTTTATACTCATAATTATAAGATGGTAGATATAGTTTAAAAGTCATAATTTCACGTTTTAAACTCCTAATATCGGAATAAATGTAATAACTTCAGGTTAGAAGTCATAATTATGAGATTAACAGTCACCATTTGTAGTCATGTTTAGGAGAATAAGTCATAATTATTAGAAAAATATTTATAGTTTCAAGTTTTAATGTTGTCATTATGAGTCTTAGAGTCACAATTACTAGAATAAAGGTAATAATTTTAGGTTTAAAGTTATAATTACATGAATAAAACTCATTTATGAAAATAAGTCATAGTTTTGAGTGTTTTTAGTTATTACTGGTTTCACAGTCATAATTATAAGTTTTAATTGTAATTACAAGAGTAGACAATAATTTAGTTTTACGTCATGATTTCAAGAGTAAATTATAATTATGAAATAATTGCTTTGAATTCAATTTGAAATATATTTCTATGAGTTTCATCATCATAATTATTTAATAAAAGTGATCATTTAAATTTTCAAGTCATAATTTTGTGACTAAAAGTCAAATATGAGTTTTGAAGTCATAATTGTAAATAAGTCACGATAAGAATAAAGTTTATGATTCAGTGTTTTAAATCATGCATTTTAAAGTCTATTATTAAAACAAGCATAATTTAAAATTAAATTCATTATGAAAATAAATGTAGAATAAATATCAGAAGCAGGATTCTATTCTCATAATCAGAACTTTAAAACTTGAAATGTAATAAGTTAATATTGTATGAATTTGTGTTGGACTTTCATTGTCTTTCTTTAGTGGCAAAAATTAGATTTTACGATTTAATACTTTTATGTGACACATTCTAATTTTTTTATGTCAATTTGAATTTGTCTTCATTTCTAATGAAAAACATTTCATACCATATCAGTGAAAACCATTTATCTCTTTTTTCTATATATGTTATTTCCATCAAACTGTCACAGCCAGTTTTGAGCTTCTTCATAAGTGATCATACATAAATCACTTCAGGATATCATTTCTATTAAATATCAAAGGCACAATCAGGAACAAAAGGGAAACAATAAAAATACCTCCAAATGTTATCAGTTAAAATGATTGGCTTCATTAAAATATATTTGGTTGCAGAATCTTAGACTAAAATAATAGTTTATAAGTGTGACAGTCAGTTCATATTCTTCCATTGTCCCCAGTCCCTTCCCGCCTGTTTTCAGTGGGATTTACGGTTATCAGGCAATTTAAAATGCTCTTTTTCCTCTCAGAAGCTGTTCTGCTGCTGCATCTGCACTTCAGGTTGTTAACCTGCTGACACACCCGAGATCTTTGTCTCAAATTGTGTTTCCTTGGTTCTGAGTCAGTCAGTCAGTCAGTCAGTCATTTTACTTAAAAAATGTCTTGATGACCCTTTGAATTCACATTTCCTTTCATTTTTGTTGCCTTTAGTGCCAGTCAGGTTGCAGATTTGCAACATGGGGAAAAAAAACTACAATTTCTTCAAAGTTCTTTTCACAGAGACATAATCATGTTCTGTGTTGGGTTTCTTTACAGAGGATCAACCCAGTATTACCTGAGCGTATCTACAAATAAATAAACAAAACAAATAAATTATTAATTTTTTTCCTGTCAACAGATTCTAAATTAGGAAAATGAACATTTTAAATATAGCAAATACAATACATATTAATGAAGATATTTAGTGTGGCAATGATCATTAATAGACACCAGATGTAGCATGAATTTGTGATATCTTGCTACGATGCAGAGAAGCAGCCAACCTGGACAGGTTTCCAGGTCCTGGTGATTTCTTGCGCGGATAATTCAATTTTCTTTATTTAAGTAAAGTTATCAGTAATACATCCCTTACCTGTTGTAGACAGATGTCATAGTTGTGAGTTTGCAGAAAATCCTCAGAGCTTGTCAGGTGGAAACCCAGTTTTAGCCCATGTAAGATTTTTAAGAAACTGATAATGTGCAAAACCCATGAATACAAGGGTTTTGTTTGATGTTTGACATGAAACACCAACATTACTTGAGTCAAACACACTATAAAAAGTTGAGACTGGAAACTTCAATACATTTCATTAGGTTTTTTATACAATAGCTCAACACAAATAAGTGCGTAAATGTGAGACAAAAGCAACATTATACATAGTTTCAAAATTCACTTAATGAAAAAATGAATGGATTTATTTTTTGCGTAGATTAATCTCAGTGTATGAGCTGTTTTTTTGTCAGAGATTTTTACAAACAGCATCATGTAATGTGACAAGGAACTTGTTAATCCAGAAAGCAGAAGCTGTTTTTTCTCCCACGAAGCAGGAGGGAGAGTTTTGAGGAGGATGTGAATTGAAGGTGTGACAGCGATAGAAGATGGAATAATACTAAACACTATGGAAGAACACCATTAAGAACGGGTGCTCAGCCACTTTACTGTGTGTGAAGGCAGGCGAGTGAGTGGCTGTGTTTCCATTAATGTACGCAAATCTTTGTCTATATTCTGATGTGTCGAGAAAACAATTTTACGTTTGCAGTGTTTCCATTAAATGAGAAATGAAATTAAAATCACACGTCAATAAACTTGTGTAAGTCATTAAAAATCATGGAAGCAACAGATTTGAACAGGGGTGCGGTATAGGGGGGAAGTTATGACAATTCCAAGGACCCCTGACCAGCAGGGGGCCCTCCACAATTTGTTTTTCTTAATTTTGTTCATAGAAATTTTAAAAAATTGGGCCCTGTCAATTAAAAAATGTATTGTTTTTAGCAGTAAGAATTAATTGTTACCCCTCCCAGACCAAAAAGCACACATTTGTCCTGAAACTGCATTAAACGGTTCGTTCCTGCTTGGAGCTTGAGGGTGACGATGCTCAACAGCAGACAGTACAAGACAAGAACGACCGCTTTAGCTATAAGAAAAATAATTAAGTCAGGTTTTCAAAAAATAGAGAGAGGGAGAGAGAGAAAAGGGTAAGAGTGTCAATTTTCACCCAGTTTTTCTCAGAGCTGGGTAGATTGTGTGAGTTTATCAACCATTCAGCATAGTTAGCTTAGCTACAGACTGTTTGCTTCCATTTCACTATCATTTAATGAATTTAGGAAAGAAATTGCCAACATATTCATATACTTAACTTGTCCCTTTACCACTTAACAACAGATGAGTCAGTCAGCAGCAGCTCTAACCCACGTCCCTCCTGACCTGTCCTCTCCTAAGAGAAATTAAAGATGCAGTACGTAACTTTTATTAAAAACAAATTTCACATATTTATTAAAACTGTCATTATGTTATGACAGTATGGCATGAGAGATAATCTGTGAAAAATCTATTTCCTCTGCTTTCTCCCAGTGCTATCTAGAACTAATCAGAGACAGGAGAGTTTTAGTGCTGTCCATCACAATCTCATGTGGTGCTGCTCATCCCTATGCTGCAGCTAACGCAGCCTATTGTGAATGCTTAGTCTAGTTAGCATAGCAATGACAGCAGATAAACATTTTTCTTGTAATGATAAGTTGTTTCTCCACCATTAGCACATTTAGCAGTGAGTGAATGAGGTTGACTGACAGCGCTAAGACCCTCCTCCTGGTTCTGATTGGTTGTTTTGGTCGGAACGTTGCATTACTTTAACCAGTAATAGAAGCTCAGGTAGCAGGTGGAGGAGATTGACTGTTTTCACAGATTATCTGTCTCATAACAAACTGTCACGACATGGTGACAGCTTTAACAAATATGGAGAAAACATATTTTTTTATTAAAGTTTTGTACTGCAGCTTGAATAAAATGAAACAACATAGCATTTTTTGAGGCGTCTGGATTGCTTCGTCTATATTTTGCATGTTGCCTATGACTGTTACTCATGGGGAGAGACATCTCAGTAATCCAATACTAATAGAAAAAAATTAAGCAATGTGTCCACATACACATTGCATACTGTATGTGGACTGTAGCATGTAAAATTCATGAGAAGTAAATATTGTGCTAGTATCAGTATTGGACCAAAGAAAGCCTTTAAAATTGTGACGCTTTACATGGGTCAGATAGACTCAAAACAGCAGCTGCGTGTGGGGGCCCAACTTACTTTTTTGCCATGGGGCCCAAGATTCCTGGCAGCGCCCCTGGATATGAACAATCACATGAATTATATTAATATTTCAACCTCATCATCTATCAGCCAATCAGAGGAGATGCCAGCATCTTTTTCAGGAATTGGAGCGACAAGCCCCGCCTACTGAGGAGTGGGTATGTATGAGGCGTTTAGGGGAAATTGTAGTTGGCTATTTTAAAAAGAGGAGCTATGGGTTCAACATGTTGGAACAACTTTTTATGAACTGTGATGCTGTGAGAGCTCTGCTGGAGCCAGCTGGACAATGTCCGGAAAAAACAAAAACAAACCATCCTCCTCCTACAACATCCTGCCGTCTTCTTCAATGTTTCCACCAGTAGTAACATCCTGTTGTTGATCACATGACTCCTACAATGCAGAAAAGCTACTGCTATTGCATTTTGTAACTTTGCAAAATGCATCTAATTCAATACAGCTGACAAAGCAACTCATCCAACCCTCAAAACTTTTTTCGAAAAACATGAGTTTTGAAATTATTGTGTTTCCGTTAAGTAAATTTATTTTCATAATTTCAATTTGCGCAGTTTTAAGTTCAATGGAAATGCAGCTGGTGTCTCATATTCTACTGCATACAGAAATGGGAAAAAAATAGAGAAAAACAGCACAAAAACCTTCAAGATGTAAAAGAAAAGATAAGAACAACAGCAGAACCCGGGGTAAAGAAAGGTCATCTTGTACATTTATTTTATTATTCACAGGTGAATACAGCAGAGACATGGTGTGCTTCATATTCCCTCTGGGCACATTCAGCGGGGCAAAATGACACCGGATGATCGGGAATTGAAATATTTCATGCGAGGCCACATATATGCCCACTGGGATACCAAGTTTTTTAAAACAACACAGCTTGGAAACCACCCTCTGATCTGTAGCAACCAGGGCCAGCGCTTCCATCTTTTTTTTTTTCAGTCTTCTCCCTAAGTGTGTGCCAGAGGGCCTGTTGAGGTTTGTGTGCTTATGAAACAGTCATCAACAGTTCGAACAGGCAAAAAAAGCACAGGCCCAGCAGAGCGTAAGAAAATAACACACTAACATGGAACAGAGGGGGAGAGCCGTCCTGTGGGCTCCGACTCCCTCATTTACTGAACACTGCATGCTGTAGACAGGAAGCCGGGGGCAGTGGGCTGGAGGTGGCAGCGGTCAATGTTCTTCAAAAGCATTTACATGGAACAGTTTCTGGCTTTAGTGTAGAATTAGCAAAGGTTAACAGGTGACAGACTCAAACAGGGGTGTGGGGTGGGGGGAGGAGGGGATTTGTCCGTCTCTACAGAGTTCCCCTCCAGTGGCGGCTCAGTCCTCATGACTGTCTCTGTTCGGGGGAGACGACTTTTCAGACTGCAGCCACTCGCTCATGAAAGCCAGCCTCATTTCCGAGTCTGTGACTGTTTGAGCTCATGTGTGTGCTCTCTCACTTGGTGTGTGTGCGTGTGTGTGTGTGTGTGTGTGTGTGTGTGTGTGTGTGTGTCATCGCCTCAATCTCCGCAGCGATGATGTCCCATTCAGCCAGGCACCTGCCGGGATAAGAGCTGGGGGAGGAGGAGGAACGGGTTTCACTCAGTGAGTCAAATCGGGGAGGGAAAAACATGAAAACGGCTGGTGTGCCCCACCAGGTGCTGCTGGATTGAAAAGAATAAGACTTCCGAAGATCATTCAGCTCCATTTACCTTTTGGGATCACCCGGGGTGCAGGAGCCTAGGTGAGACATGGGTATCCATGGCAACGAATTGCAGACAGTAAAAGAATTGTGCATCTGTTACGGCTGAAAAAAACAAAACAAAACAACAACATTCAGCTAAAGAGACAAAAAAAACACCAAGCAGATATCTCAAATAGCGATCCATGTGGGACAAAGGAGAGAGTCTTTCTGAGAGTTCAGGAGGCGGATGAGGGCCCCATCCAGCTCCATGGCTCATCCTGCACTGTCTCTTTAAATGTTCAGAGCTGAGCCCACTCAGTGTTAGCATGAGATGATGGAGACTCCGTTAGCAGCATCAATATCCTCATAAATGCTAATGAATGCATGGTAAAAGAACAACACAATCCATTTTTTTTAATTTATTTTTTTTACACAAAATGTTGTCCTAATTGATAACAGACGGTGCTCGATAGATCCGTTAACTGCTGTTACTGAACCAAACCTGTGCATGTCAAAGCTACATTAAGAACCGAGCCGGAACAGAACGATAACAAACTGAACAAAGATTTAACACAAAAAAACAACAAAAAGAACACTTCATTCATAACAAATACAGGTCACGATACATTCTCAGGTTTTACTGCTACAGTCTTGCTATAGTATGAGCAGAAGTAATTTATGAAAAGCTTTAAGGTCGGTTTTCACATCCCTCTGAAGTTTTATCTCATTTCTTTAAGGCGCTAATTCTGACTTGTCTCCACAGTGGTTGTTACTTGGAGAAAAGGTGCTACATTCAGTGCTAGCTGACTGCGGCTAACTGACACCACAAAAACAAAACAAAACATAAAATAACACTGGATTGAATTGGATTTGTGTCAATGTAAATCCAATCAAAGTTCAGAAAAAAAAAAAAAAACATGAGAGGAAACAAAGTTGATGCGTACAGTGTTCAACCACTTCAAAATAAGAGCATGAGTACAAATGTCCAACTATTTCAAGATTTTTTAACATGCTGTCCTTTATTCAACTGAAAGATTACAAAAGAGTCCAGTAAATCAGAGTTTTAGGATCTATATGGAAACATTTAGATCCTAAAACATTTAGATCTAAATGTCTACATATAGATTTGTGTTTACATGCGCTAAACATTTTCAAAGCTAAAAGCGCTGAACAAGAAATTAGCTCCACTATTAGCACATTGTCAGATTAGAGGAAGTGTACCCACTACTGGGTATTATTACTGGTAAATTTTATAATTTTTGGTATGTATTTTAAATCTACTTCAACTCAATTTACAAAGATCAGCCAAAGACTTGATAGGTCAGAAAAAAAGCAAAAACATAAGATGTTATGAGTCTAGTTAAATATAATACTTTGTGTAATGTCCAAACTAGTGAACAATGTCAAGGTTAATTTGGGGTTTTTAAAGTAAATTTACAAAAATACTTTTGTAATAATAAATAAATAAAATCTTTAATTCCTGTTCTCCACAGGAGATGATCTGAGACAGGACAAAACTTCACCGCAGCAACTAAAGCAAAAAATAAAGAAATAAAATCTATTATCAAACTGCAATGCTGAGGGTGTTTTATTGTAATGTAATTTACAGTATATTAGTGTCATAAGTTTAGTCGTGTAGCAGCTCTGTACATGAGCAGAAGTGCCTTAAAAAAATGCTCTGACTCCTCCAGAGGGAACTCCTCTCTCAAACCCGGAGGGTTAAAGCTGCTGGACTCCAGTTCAGCAGACAGGACTGTGTGTCTGTGCTTCTGTCTTTATTCGTATGAATGATTCAGAAATCACAGCAAGTGTGTGTTTTTGTGGATCTGAAATCGAAAAGGAAGGACGCAGCCTTTGTGTGTGTGCGGGCGCGTGTGTGTGTGTATGGATGACAGTATGTGTGTCTTCTAGCACTGATGCGTCAGGACCTACAGAGTGTGAAATGGAGCAGGGAGGTTCAGACTTCAGCCCCAACTCATTGCTACACACACACTCACACACTCAAACTCTTTCTGCCTTGATTTTCTGCTCTTTCTCTGATTTCCCCTCTGTCATCTCCACCCTTTCACTCATCCTCTCCCTCTTCAGTTGCTTACTTCCCCTTTTTCTGCTGTCCTTCCACATCTTCCACTTCCACTGTATCTCTCCGTCGCTGCTTTATTCCACCGCTTTATCTGTCTGGATAAAGCTCTCCCTGCTGTGGAGTTTGTTTTTCCCCCTGCTCTGCCTTTATCTTCCGTTCGGATGCCGTGTATGAGCAGCAGCATGGAGGGAGAGAGGGAGACAGCATCCCCATGTCAGGCCAGTGATGGATTAGAATACTAAAATACTGGAGAGAGAAAACAGAGACTCTAGACATTCAAATCTGACAGTATTCGTGCGTGTGTGTGTGTGTGTGCTTTTCTGCATGGAAATCCAGTGCGCGCTAATAGAACAATAAAACAGAGCATTTGTTTTGGAGCACACACACATTCTCCTCCTCTCTGTTCCCCTCTAACCCTGGAGCCTTTCTCTCCGTCTCTCTCTCTCCAAGTTGATTTAACGCTTGACTTCTCTGCTTGTTTATTTCACTACATGTTAATGTAAATCACCAGTGTCCACTCCCTCCGCTCCCGTCTACTCTCCCCCGTCCATCCCTCTTGTCTTCCTGCCCTCCGGGTCTCCACCCGACGACAAAGAGCTGAGACAACAATTAAAATGAACAACAGGCCCCGGTAAAAAGCCATCGCCCTGGTCCCCGTCGGCCATGTCAATCAGACGTGTCTCCCCCCGCTGATCTCAATTAACCCCCGCTACTGGGTGGTAGGAGGTGAGGGAGGGGCTGACCCGGCTATCTTAATCTATGTAAAGGGAGGATGGAGGGCAGAGGGAACAGCAGAGACGTAGAAGCTGGACTGTCCAACATCAGGTCGTCCACATGGCTGCAGACTCAACAGAGCAGCTCTGGGTCAGTTCAGTTCTGTCACATACCTGGAAACAAAGCATTTCCTACTCCCTAAACTTAAACCTTGGAGTTTAACTTTAGTATGGCATCCTAGAGCTCATTAGAACTAATGAGCTCTAGGTCTAGTTTGAAGAATTGAGAAAAATTAGATATTCTACATTATATTCATCTTTCTTATTAAGAATTAAATGTGCAAAATCACATGCTGATGTCAGATGCAGAGTTGCTAACTGTTACACACAATCGGTTTACTTCCCACATGTTCAGTTGAACACTGTAGACACCACCTGGAGGAAGTGTCAACAGGTTGGGGAGGGGCTGACCCCGTGAACCTGGGCTCCCTCTAAGTAACTAAACACCTAATCTATTATCTGACTACAATGAACCTGTGTGTTTTGTTGCCTGTGTGTTAATTAGAATTTTTAACCTCCAAGTAAACAGCGTTCTCTGCCTCTCAGATCGCAGCACAGTCGACACTTTAACAAAGTAAAGGCAAATCCCTGGAGAACTCTGCATTCTGTGGAAAGATTGCTTTCAGTGATGGACAAAGTCTTTGTGTGAGGGCCATGTTGGGTCAGAAAGGCCCTTCAGGCGGGGTGTGTTGCTCAGCAGCTGAGGCTAACACAGGGCCTGAGGAGGAAGAAAGGAAGGTTAAAGAACCTGACCCCCCTCTCTCATCCTTTCATTCCTTGGCAGTGTTTCCTTCCTGGCTTCACAAAGAAAACTTTCTCTTCCTCTTCGTCTTTGTTTGTCGTTCCTCCTCTATTCTTCTCTTCCTCTTCTCCTCACTTCACTTTATTAGCACTTACTGCGAGTTTATTCATTTTTGCAGAACATAAAAAGGGAATAAAATGACAGAAACTTCTAAAGGTGATTCTCCAATTATATTATTTTAAAGACTAATTCTGACATTTGGCCAGGAGTTAGTTGTGCTTTTTTATTTTGATTTCAGAATTCCACAGTTGCATCTAAGCCATGGTGTTTGTAACGGAGATTTACACGCTTTATCCTCAGGGACCAATTTAGTCCTGCTGACTCCCATTAAAACCACCTGCCATATTCAATAAACTACAATATAGTTTAAACGTACCTTCTGAAAATAATAACTTTTAACAACATTATCATGTTTTCATGAACTGTAACAGGAAAATCATAATTAGTAAAAATGAAGGCTGGGAAACATTCAACTGTGTGTAATCAATGTATATAATGTGTTTCAATAAGTGATAAAGTTTCTAAAATAAAATGACTTTTCAGTAATATTCTAATTCATTGATGGGCTTGTACTGTAATCATCCCAATACTCTATTTTTTTATATATAGGCCCATATCAAATTTGATTACTGACAATAATCTGTGTTGTTATGAATTATTGACTGTAGTAACCTCATCCACTTATTACTCCATAAACATATGGAGGATCTTGCATATTTTATGTTTTGTAATGAAAAAACTGAGTTTTCATGACAAAAAGAATGTAAACATCTATAATAAAATATATAAAGAAAATATAATAAAGTTTTTTCAGCTTAGATAAAAAAAAATCATGGATTGAAAGTGAGACAGGAAGTAAATCTAAATTGAGTCGTTGCATTAGGAGTTCATTCTGCCTCCATTTTCTGTCACATTTTCCTCCAGTTTTGTTCGTTTTTCCTCCTCTCCCACTGATCATGGATCATCCTCTGCTTTCTCTACTTATTCGTATCTGTTCTCTTCTAAAACTGTTTTCTAACCTCACTTCCTTTTTTTGACCTCTTGCAATTTTTCTCTTTTGTTTTCTCCTGTGTGCATCTCGTTCTTCTTGCCTTTTTGTGTCTTTTTCATTTCTAAATGAGTAATAACCTGGTTCCATTAGTCTTCACACCCTTAAGCTATGAAGTACCTTTTGATTTAATTTGAATTAATTAGTGAATTAATTAATTTTCCCCATAATTTGCCTTTTCATTTCTTCCTAATAACTAGCTCCATTGTTGTCTCCTGTAAGTTGCTGGAGTCTTTCTCGTTTCCTTCTGCTCTTCCTCTCCTGTCATGCCTCTCCTCTTCCCCACTCCTCCTCCTTGCCCTCCGCTGTCACTGCCACCAGTAAGATGGAAGTTAATTTCACACACTCCCCAGGAATAAGGAAAAAGAACAAGAGGGAAAAAAAATTAGTGTCAGCAAAAGATTTATATGACACAGAAAATCAAGAGCCTGCGATTCTCTCTGCTGTTTGTGCTCCAGGGTCCTTTCTGTTCTCGCTATAGCAGACTGTTTCTAAAACTGCCTGATGTACACCTCCCTCCACCACACACACACACACACACACACACACACACACACACACACACTCCTCCCACCCTGCCCCCTCCACAGGAGCCTGTCAGATGATAAAGATGTTGTCAGGGACTGATTATCAGCCTCCCAACTAAAAACAAGTAAAACATCAAATGCACAAAGACCACACAGGGACTTGGCCTTATTCTCTTTCTTAATTTCTCCTTCATATCTCTCTTTCTCATTCCCTTTACTGTGTCTCAGTCTTTGTCAGAAGTGAGGGGTTTTTTTTATTCCAAGTCTGTATGTGTTTTTTTTTTTTGTTGTTGTTTTTTTTGCCTGCTGGGCATCAATTTGATTTGTTCTGCCATTTTATTTTAGAGCTCATATTGTTTCTTGTGTATTGTTTTTATTATGACGGCTTAATTCATATCGGCGCCTGTAGCGGCCGGGGCCGCGGTCCTGCATCACCTGGGAGGACGACGGGGACAGCAATAGAGCAATAAAGCCAGAAAGAGCTGCATCGGCTGAACATGTGAGGGGTGGGGGGGCAGTGTGTGTGCAAATGTGTGTGTATGCATTTTTTTTTTTTGCAGTGCTGACGTGGGTGGGAATGATGAAGTGCTAGAGTCGAATTATAACAAAGGACATTTGCATGTTTGATGCCTGAATGTTCGCGCACAAACACACAGATCACCAACCTGCTGCCTTACGTTCATCACACACTGAGCGTCTGTCACTCATGCTGGCTGGAGAGTCAAGAGAACTCAGAATATCACTGCAACAAATTCATGAGCATTAATCTCCCATGGCCCCGTCCCTCTCAGTCACGGTTAGGGTGACCCATTCACACCCAGTGGGACCAACAACAGGCTCTGACCGAAGCTGTGGGGTTTTCACATGCAACCTCTTAAACCAGTTTGCACCAGTTCCTCACTTACTGACTCATCTGTATAAATTTTAACTAGTGGTGGGACTGGATTAAAATTTTTAATGGATTTAATTCCAGGGTGTGTAGTTAATTAATTGAATTTTAATCGAAGACTATATATTGACAAAACAGTTAACATTTCACATCAGAAACCCCTTTTTGCTGCTAAATTACAGAATAAATAAATATGTGACTCAACAACAAATATATTAAGTTTTTTCATTTATTATTTACATTCTCCAACCATCAGATTGGAGCAAAGTGTTAGTCTATCCATTTCAGGAACTCCTGATCATTCATGGAGCTTCTATAGACGCTGACATTAGCTTTAGCATCTGCTGCGGCTACATGTTTAGCATTGAGATGCTTTGTTGATAGGCTAACTCCTTTTAGCACAACTTGAACACAACAATAGTCTTTTCCAGCGTCCAATCAGATCGGCTTTTGAAGCAAAAATGAAAACCCCATTGAGCCAGGCAAAGCGGCTTTGTCTGTGGCGTGTGTGTCAGATTCCTGGGCGAAGCAGAAACACATGAATACATACAGTAGATTACACTTGAAACTTTTGTATGTAAAAAACAAAAAGGTGATTTATTGCATCAAAATTTGTATCTTGTCAATGTAAAGAATTAATAAAAATGAACAAATTAAAATACCTTTTGAAGTGGGATAAATGAATTCTACACTAAAGATATGACAATATTTGACTTAATGAGCTTTCACATGTTTTTTATTCCATACATTTTGGGATGGACAAAAAAACTTCTCAGACAGACACCATCAGTAGCTCTTCCTGGTCAATTCAGCTTTCATACAAAAAAATATATATTTTTAAATAAAAATCTGAAACTGTCGCGTGTTCTTTGGCCACCTTAACTCTGATACCCCTAAATACATCCAGCACAACTAACTGCCTCCAGAAGTCATCCAAATAAATCCTATTTTGACTATTGACGCATATCCATCAATGATTTTTTTTTTTTTTGGTTGTTTGAAATATCACTTTTAATAAAAATGGCAAAATTCAAAATAACTTCCATAATTTTGCAAACTTTTAATGTTACTTGAGATGGTTTCTGAAAAAAAGAGTTAATGAACTAAAGATGATGTAACAAACCATCCCATCTACTGGTAGGTCTGTGCCTTACCAGAGACACAAAACTCTGAAATATTTCTACATCCATACTTATTTTGTTTTTCTTAATTTTTTATAAGAATTTGAAAGTTTTCTCAAACGTCACATGACAATTGGATGGAAATATAACTAATGAAACCCAAAAGTCCATTCC
Source organism: Alfaro cultratus (assembly GCA_903066825.1). Classification (NCBI taxonomy): domain Eukaryota; kingdom Metazoa; phylum Chordata; class Actinopteri; order Cyprinodontiformes; family Poeciliidae; genus Alfaro; species Alfaro cultratus. Next base: position 40,376 of record CAEFZX010024141.1, read on the forward strand.
CTGTAGGGTTTCATTTTCCTGATTCTGGGCTTACTGAAGCACAGGTAGTTTAACTCGCTCCACTGACGTCCTGCTCAGCTGAGTGGAATACAGAGGCTCCCATTTTGGAATTAAAAGCCATAATTTTAAGGAGTTGAAAGGTGATTTCCCAGAGGCAGACTTCCATGTTCTCCTGCATTTGGTGGAGCGGAGAGACAGCTCAACACAGGATTACACCCTGCCTGGTATTCTAGATGTAACTAGCATTTACACTATAAAACTGAATGATAATTACTTAAATATCAGGGCAAATGTACAAAATGTGCTGATTTTAAATAAATAACTCGCTCCATGCTAAACCTTTTAAAACTTTTCTACCCATTTTCAAGCACATGTACCATGTTTGCAAATTGCTAGTGCTGTTGGTAGACATTTTGTGAACATTTTGTTTTGGCTACTTGCTTACGCATCAGCAGATTTCTAATGTATAACTTAAGCTAATGTGAAGCAGCCGTTCACAGATCCTGTCAGTCCCACTTCATACAAAGAAACTATTATCTGTGTGCTCATTTTAAGTACATATTAAAGTATGCTCACTGGTTGTAGGTAGCATGTGGAATACCCTCTGCCCCCAGTGACTGCAGTCAGAGCCAAATAAATAAAAAGTGCCATTTGTCATGTTTGGAGTGAAGAACGAAAACAAAGACAGGAGTCAAGAACCAAGAAGATGCTTCTGACAAAGAAGAGCAAAGTTCATTTCTTCCTACTGTTTCTTGAACCTTTTCAGCAATCAGACCAGTGTTATTTGCGAAACCATTTGATGCGAGTTTGTACATGTATGAGTGTGTATATGTCTGTGTGTATCTTCTATATATTGTTCTACCCCCAGCTGTGGGCAGTAGTTAGGAGCAGAAGGAGCAGCAGTACTGGTTTAGTGGGGCTGGCGCTGGGCGCTGCAGCGCCCCCTGCTTCAGATGAGCCCAGGTTGGAGACGGTGGCCCTCTCCGAGTACAGAGGGATCACATCAAACTGGCCACCTTCATCAGCCTCCTCCTCTTCCACCGTCTGTGTCAACTCCTCCTCTTCCTCACTCTCGACCACCTGTTGGGATGCAGGCAGAGTCAGTGAGAGCTGCAGCAGCATTTAGCAGCTTCAGTGGATTTACATTATAGTTCTGGGATCAGTTGTGCATGACTGATTTTTACACGTTTGTCTTTTAAAAGTTAAAGTACCAAAGCCCTTTGTTGTGCTGCTAAACATTACAACACTCAAATCAAAACGCAGAAGATTTAAAATAAGTTTCTTCTGCGAGGCTAGTCATCAACAAGTCCTATCAGGATACAGACTCAGCATGCTAATGTTAGCCTAGCATTTCAGCAAAGTGCTCTGGGTACAAACATCGACAGCAGGAGATAGATGTCGTAAAACTCAGATACAGAGTGTCTCCTCCAGCTTGTCAAATGTAATTGGTGAGTGAATTAAGCAGAGAAGAATTAGAGTCTTTATGAACACCATGTAGCACTGATGAAATGTTGATCAGAAGGAAAATCTAAATCCCTTTTCTTAACTGATTAGGGTCAGAAAATTCTAGTTAGGAAATAATAAAAAGTCCATAGCTGTAATTTAACTCTCTCAGACAACAGCAAACATATTTCTTGGCCAACGACAGAAATTGAATTGATGTTAATTGAATTAAAGTGGAGTCTTTTACTCATTTTAACAGCAGATCACTTCCACCAGAATTTAGTATGAAACCTCTAAGCAACACCAGTGTTACATGTCAGGTAAGTGTGTCCCTGTTTTCACTAAAACAAATGTTTAACTACAGATTATAATGCTAATACTTCACAGCCTCTGGTTTTAGCTTTTTTCACTCAATGTCTGACTCATCATTGCTACTCTGACTGGATGGGTCGGTGGCGGTTCTGTTTTGGTTCCAGCCATGAAGGACTGAGGTGGAGACAGAAAACAAGAGAGACGGGTAAAAACCCAGAATGCACTGCGTTAACTTGTTTTCACCTGTTTGTAGGAAGGAGGAGTTTCACAGAATGAACACACGAAGATGTGGTTTAAAAAAACTCTAGATAATGTTAGTTAGGATAAGCAATTTAAATATTACTGCGTTTTTTGCATTGTTGATGTTTGCATTGTGTCAGGTCAGAGCAGGCCTGGGAGCAGAGATGGTTACCAGTGTTTCAGACTCTAGAGCAACAAGTGGTGTGAGCACTGATGGTCTACTAGCATGACTTTATTCTGTTTTATGGGTATTTTTCCTTTCCTCTCGTCTCACTAACCTCCATAAAATAGACCCACATTGGGAGTTTCAAACACAGCATTAAGAATCAATTGTCTAAAAGCCTATTGATTTCAAATTCGGAAAATAATTTAATAAAACAGTAATTTATAAGAATGTTTCTATCTTCACTTCTGCTTTGCACATGAATTGAATGTTTGAACACAGTTAATTTAGTCTTAAACTAATAACTCCAAATTCTTCACAATAAACCTTCTTTTTTAAACACACATTTACAGTATTATGTGATATCACTACATCATTTCACTGGATGTTGATTTTGCTTCATTTTTTTTCTGTTTTCCGTTTTTGTATTTTATTTGTTTTCTTTCTTTCAATTATATACTGAACAAAAATATAAACGCCCCATGTCAAATATTGCTGCCATGTGGAATTAAGTGTCAATGACCATTTGCTGACATTTTATTGTACAAAAGTTATATTTCTCTTGATTTGTGTATAATTTTAATCCAACTTGCTGTCAGTGAGCATTACTCAGTGAGTTGTTTTTTCACTCAATGCATGTCCAGTGGAAGATCAGACAAAATGAGCAACAACTGGACAAACCCTGGACTGGGGACAATAAAAAGCCACTCCAAAATGTCTGATTTTGTCACAAGTCATAATGCCTCAGATGTCGCAAGGTATGCTGGAGCGTGCCATTAGCATGTTGGATGCAGGGATGTCCACTAGAGAAGTAGCTGCACAGCTCAATGTCCATTATCCAACCATTGGCTGTTTAAGAATTTGTTTCCAACAGACTGGAACTACTGCAAATTGACCTCATCCTCGTGTGACCACTCCAGCATAAGATCACCACATCCGGCTCATCCATCTCCGGGATCGGCTAAGACCAGCGGCACACATAGCTGATGAGACTATTGGTCTGCACAACAGACACATCACACCTCAGACTGTCTGTAACTGCCTACGAGAAGCCAACTTGGACAGAATCTAATTCCTCAACCTGACCCCTATCATGTTCAGAGGACTGTCAATCCACTACAAATGGCCACACCACGATGAAGATCAGTAATTACTGAAAATATAGTTTGAGTGTGTCTATATATTGTGTAACCCAAATGTTTAGAAAACTCATATATTTGACATGGGGCATTTATATTTTTGTTCAGTGTACTTGGTAGTTTACTTCAGTATTACAAGCGTAGTTAGAGTTTGACTGAAGACTGAAATGTTTTATTGACTTCTGAAGTTTTGGGGGGGAAAGACTTCCCTATATTTATTCTCTACACAGTTGAAAACAGAAGTTTTCATACTCCCAATAATAAATAAATAAATAGATAGATAAATAAATAAATAAATAAAAACACTTAAAAAATGCTTCTGACATTTTGTTCGTTATTGTGCTATTCTGCAAATAGAAATAAATGTAGTAATGCTAACCTAAAATAAGAGACGTTTGGTCTGATTTAAATTCAAACAGTGAGAAAAGGTCTGTATGTGTTTTTATTCAGTATGTGTAAAAAAATAAAAAGCTTTCCATTTCCACGCTCCATCAGTGGTGAACTACATCTATTGTTCTGAAATACTGCACCTCAGCAGGCAGGTAGTCATAAAATAACAGACTGAAAGATATTTGGCTGCTATTTCCTATCCCTCAACTTGACAATTTTGCTCTAAATTAGTAATTTTGTTAATATTTGCCTTTGGCGCTTAATAGTTAATAGTTATTCGTAGCCAACCCACATCCATTCTTGTATAACATTCTCTTGCAGGACAGAAAGGTGGCGGTTGTTAGCATGCTATACTCTGTCACAGTAGGAAGGATGTACGTTTGATTATTTGTAAGAGAAGATCCTTTGGCCAACTTCAGAAAGTTTTGTTTGCAGCATGAATTAAATGTGTTCCTTTTGATCACAGCCTTGATGGAAATGAGTCGGTGCAGCATTGAGCCCGTTGTTAGTGTTGGGGATTCCCAGCTGTTTATCCTCAATAATATGCAAAAACATCTGGAGCAGCTCAAGGCGCATGCTAGGTACTGTTAATTATATACCTCTCTGTCATTCTCAGTGAAACACTGCCTTTGTTTCACTCATGGCTGACTTTATGCAGGTTCCATCTCTGACTTGTGCTGCTATTTGTTTAATTATTTTTGCTGTTTAACATCTTGTCAGACAGTTACAGAAGACATAAACAGGCCAGCGAGTTTTGGCTGCAGACACGTCGTGGTTTAGTGTTTCCTGTTTTTGTTAAATAACTAAGGCTGTGAACGACAATATGGTAACACATATGATTACTCTGAATATTTTAAGGCATTAATATTACATGGCACTGATTAATCGAATGACCGATTCTGACCTAACAGCCTCCCTCCTGCTGAGGGTTACCCAGTTCACAGCAGCGCATTATGGACTCAACACTTGGGAAGCGATAAACGATAGCAAAAGGTGAAAGGTTTCCATGACAACAGACAGCAACAAAAGTTGAATATTTTCAACTTCACTAGCCCAGGTGTGAACATCTACATGTATGAGCTCGGATTATCTCATGCATGAATCACGGCGGTCAGACGGCTGGATGACGACAAGCAGCCGTCGCCTCATCACACAAGATCCAGAGGAAACATTTCTAGATTAATATTTAAAACAAAATGGCTTCCTTTAAACATACCTGAATATAAAAATCTGGAAAACTGAGAATCTCTAGACATGTTTGGTTTGAGACAATAAAACATTTTTTTGAAAACGTGCAGACAGCAGGTGGTTTTTGATACGGGCTACGTGGGCAGTTGCCCAGGGTGGCATCAGAAAGAGTTGGGGCACCCAAGAACTAAAATGTAATCTGTCATTTGGCTCGTGAACAAGTTTGCTACTACTCGTATGGATGTGTAGTGCAGTAACTGAAACTTTATCATGGTCCATAGCACACAGAGTAAGTTTCCTTTAGTTGCTGTTCAGTACTGGGAGACTACATTACCTGCTTTCTGCTACAGGAGAAAAATCAGATAATTGTTTCCATTTTAATTTTGTTTTAGGGGGATGCAAGAACCTCAAATGCGTGAATATTTATATTTCAAGCTGACAAAGTTAGGTATACTGATTAATCGTGATTAATCACAGCACCAGAGTGTGATTAATCTGAGTCTAAAAAAAATGTATTGACTGACAGAATTAAAAATAACAATAATGTTATTTTGTCAGAATTTCCTTCAACTCCTTCAGGAGAAGCCTGAGGCGTTGCCAGGCCAACCCAGAGACACTCCGTCCAGCGTGTCCTGACCCGTCCCCCGGGCCCCGTCCCCCGACCCGTCCTGGCCGGGGGACGGGTCAGGACACTCTGGACGGTCTCCATCAGGAGACCTCCAACAGGTCTAAAACTATGACTTTAAATTCTAAATGCTAAATTCTTTTTCTCAGATCAGTAATTCTAATGGGAAGGTTTATTCGGATTTAATGGTAGACAGTGAGGAGAATGTGGTTTTTTATGCAGTACCTGTCACTATCTGGTTTCTGAAGCCATCACAAACATTCTATTCATTAGTTATTGAGTTTTCTGCTTTTGTTTCCCATTTTAGAAAGGCAATCTCTAGGACTTTAGGAGAAAAGCATTTCTGCAATATTTCGTTTCCTGTTAAAAGGGGGAAACACAAACACACTTATCTGCAAAAGAAACAATTAACAGAGCACTAGTGTTCCCCTACCTTCTCACATTTATCTGTATCCACTGTGAAAATGCAGCATTTACAGCACAGAAAAGTTTCAACTCTCCTAATTTGAAGCATAAACTTTAAATTCCTGAGAGAAAAAAAAAATCCATTCATAGAAAGGACTGAAAGCTTTTCAAAGAGACCAAATGAGCATCTGAGTGACAGACTGATGAGGAGATGAGGAGCAGGTATACCCACTGGAGGCTTTAGGAATTTGAAAACGAAAACAAAATGAAAGACAACGGCGAACGAATGCAGGGACTGAAAGGAGGATAAAGGAATTGAGGGAGGAACGAAGGAAGGAAGAGGAAGAGGATTTCAGGGGGAGAAAGAAAAACAGACAGGTGACATATGGGTATGAATAAATTCATACTAATGGAGCAGTCCTTCCAACAAACACCTCATCTAATCTCCTCACTGGGAGAGAGACACAGACAGACAGGGACGGGATGAGAGAGCGAGCGATTGGAGCAGAGTTGGAATTCCCTCCTGTCTGCCGGCCCAGATTATCTCTGGCAGCGTGGCACGCCGGGAGCCGGAGAGTCGGGAGCCACTGGAGATTGTGCTCCAGCCAAGGCAGTGGGAGCCAGGCCAGTGATTGGATTGGACCAGGTTGGACAATCCAAGCTGGACAAGGGCAGCCAGGAGCCAGGGCTCTCAGACCGTAGGTGTTCCTGCCGCACTTCAGCATGTGTCTGTGCCCACGCCACAGTTTGCACATTAACAGGCTGGCAGACGGAGAGCAAACAGGGCTGGAGTGAAAACACCACAGGGCCAGAACTCAGCCATCACACAGAGACTGGTGGAATCTGATTGGCTTTAAAGACAAAGTCAAAGACAATCTCACAATGATTGTTTCTCGGCTAACACGATATAAACAGTGGGAAAGAAATGAATGGCATCCTGGGATCCTGTGTAAAGTTAATCACAAGCCTCCCGTTCCGTCCAGCAGCAGACTGAGTGTTTGGCAGGTTGAACTGATGCTGTAGTTTATAGCAGGAAAGATTTCTATTTGTTTCATAAATAAAGCCATCACTATTCATAGCTTGTCTGTCCTGATTTTGCCATGAGCGTAACTCAGACATGGTCCCTGAACATCACAAACATCATGTGCAACAAATGATAATGATTTATGATTTTTGAGATGGTAAGCTGAGAGCCAGGCTTTACAGAAGAGTTAGGTAGAGGAGTTTATTCACTAGAACCTTCTGATGGGTTTCTGCTTTAACACACCTCAGGTCATGAGTGGCAGTGTGTAGAACTTCACTGCATGCTGGTCCAGATCATTTGATCCACATGTGTTGACCAGTGGTGGAGTTATGATCACATCACTCCATCAACTCCATTTTCTCTTTCATTTTTTATTTTTGCCCAAATTTATTTTCTCTTTCCCGGCAGCCACATTTTCATCTTTTCCCCCACAAAAAAAGAATCAGATTTGTGTCACTTTCATAAGCGGAACTAATCCTAATATGCATCTGATTTTAGATTGACTGGTATGGAATGGAATCTTCTGTCTGCAAATATGTTATTGTCTTCTCTTTTTGTTGTGAATGTTTTGTAACCTCTGTGTGCCGCTGCCAGTCTTGGCCAGGATTCTCTTGTAAAAGAGACTTTCAGTCTCAGTGGGGTGCTCCTGGTAGAATAAAGGTTAAATAAAAATCAAATACATTCTCAGGTGGCTGTGGTCACTAATCCCCGCAAATACCAGAGCTCCACTATATAGGATTTATAGTCCATGTATTCTGGATTCTAGACTCTATAATCCCACCAACATAACTCATTTGAAATGTGAACACGATGATATACTCACATCATTGTTGAGCTCAGGCAGGCGGTTACTGTTCAGCAGCTCGTCCTTCTGGACCAGTGGAGATGGTCTGGGAGCGGGGGGCTGAGTGGGGTCAGAGGGCAGCGATCCGGGGCTTCCCATCCAGCTGATGGCGTTCCCTGTCCAGACACACATCAGCACATCACCTCTGAGCAGATGTGGGAAAAGAAAGCCTTTTCGGAGCCTGACAGCTTAGTGGGAACAAAGATCACGGATCCCGGATCTTCAGATTTAGAGTTGGAATGAAATCAGAGTAAACATCATGGTTAAACTTTATCTCAGATGGTCAGAGAAAGGAAGTCTGGGTGTCTGCTGCGTTGGGGCTAAGGTTGGTGCCCGTGTGTGGGTGTGTGTGTGTGTGTGTGTGTGTTCGCTTTTCCAGCCTGTGATGCAGCATCTGAGTGGGTGTGAACCAACATATCTATCTGGCAGGTTTATTGTCGGAGCCATCGTCAGCTTGATAAATCAGTTTTATGGGAGGTGTCCTGACGCATTGATCCAGGCTTTAGTGTTCGGACAAACAGCTCAGCGTGTATCGATAAACCCACCTGACAGCCGCTGTGACTGACTGACAGGTGGAGGACTTCATGTTCCCGCTCCCCTCTCAGAGCCAACAGGCTCCTCGTGGCGGTGAGAGCCTTTCAGATGCTAAGACTGGAGCGTGCTGCTGCCATGAAGCTGCAGAGTGCTGCTCACGCTGTGAGGACGGCTGCAGGAGGCAGCCACCCAGTCGCATTCAACTGCCACTGTGTCAGAGTCACTTTTTCATTTGCTCCCCTTTGAGCTCTTTCTTTGGTTCTCTTAGGAAAGACAAATAAATCATGTTTTCTTAGCTCCTATTAGCCAAATCACTGCATTGAAGGAAACATGGTTTTATAGTGAACTACTGTATTTTCAAACACGCCTGCAACACCACGCAGAGCGTCATGGGAGACTGAGGAGCATTTAACCATGTGAAATGATTTTCTTCTCTTTTCAGGCTATGTTTCAGCAGAAACACTGGGCAGCTTAAGAAATGCCTTTAACTAAATCAGATCCTCACAGACACAGAGGACATGTATTGGCAGCTCTGCTGAGAATGAGAAAAAAGCCTTAAAATAAATTATTATTTTATTTCAGTAGCATAATCTCACACTAAAAAAAATTAGAATTAATTATTTTAACTACATTAATTTAGTGGGAAAAACACATAAAAACCCCCCCACAGAACTGTAAAAATATTTACCTCCTTAAACTTCTCAACTTCTATATTAGTCACACCTAAATGTTTCAGATCATCCAACACATTTTAACATCATAAGAAGATTATCTAGTAAATACAAGCAGCAGATTTCAAATGGTGATTTCAGGTATTAAGGGAAAAGCTTATTTTTCAAATGTTAAGTCACAAAGTCTACACTCTCCAAGATTTTCTGCTAGAAAGCAGAATTTATAGTTCCATAAGTTGTGGCAAGTTGAAAAACTGCTGCCACCATCATGTTTTTAAAGTTAATGTTAGTTGAGCCAGGATGTAACAGGACTCCATCTTTCAGAAAAGGTTCTCTTTTGTCTCATTAGTCTGGGTCTCATCAAGTCAAATTTAAGACTATTTAATGGATCTTTGAATGAAATTAAAAGCAAATAAATAAATAAATAAATAAATAAATAAATAAATAAATAAATAGGCAAAGGGAATGGTTGGGGTATCCTGATGTATTACAATCAAGCATAGCATATGAGTCACAGAATAAGACACATTCAGGTTTGTCTGTTTATTAAGAGCTAAATTTGGTTTATGGTTCAATAGCTGCATGAATAAAAGCTTATAAAAGACATCTAGTGAAGCCATGCCAGGGGAACAACTCTGACATTTCTGGGCTCTGTCCGTGGCTCTTAGCAGCAGCTTTGTGTTTCTCAAACTGGCTCTCTACAAACTAGCTTTTAAGCTAGTTTGTAGCTTAAAAGCTACAAACTAGCTCTCTGCTAGGTCTGCTAGACCCAGACCTAGGGAGACCTAGGTCTCCCTAGGTCTCCCTAGGTCTGCGAGACCTAGGGAGACCTAGGTCTGGGTCTCCCAACTCAGACCTAGCCTGGTCTGGGTTGGGAACAGAAATGAACCAGTAGTGAAAGTAGATGTCGTCCAGACAACTGGAGATAACTTTGCAATTAACCCATGACAGACACGAAAAATAAGTTTGTCCCTCCTGTTATCTAACAATCCCACTTTTCCCAATATACTGTAATGGATGGTAGAGATGGTTTGAACTGCTCTCCACTATGCCTCCTTTTCAACTCCTCTGAGATTTCTGGATTCAGAGAAGTTATTTCAGCTTTTCCAACGTTAAACAGCTGCTCCCTGTTGTAAACCACCCAGCTGCCAACCTGTTATGTTACAATGCACTATGTTGTATCATAACTAAATAGGAAAGTATGAAAAATATAAAAATCAGTCCAGCTACACAGTATCCAAAACAAGAAAGAAAGGTTGTCAAAATAAATACAATTTCACCCAGAAAGAAAGGAATGAAAGTTTAAAAAATAAAAATATCTCAATAAAAGTATAGAGCTAGTCCAACATGCTGCCACCCTGAATGAATGAATGGATGAATGAATGAATGAATGAATGAATGAATGAATGAATGAATGAATGAATGAATGAATGAATGAATGAACGAACGAACAAAAATTAGGTAGAATTCTAGAATAAATTTTTTAGGGGGGCCAGTACTTTTTTGTAGAAACATTTCTGGTGGAGGATTAATTGTACTATTAGGCATTTTTAAAATAAATGCTATTGAGGCAATATTTTTTTCATTCATGTTTTAAAAATGAACAGCAATAAATTTATTTGAAGGATCTTTCTTTAGCAGAATTGTAAAAACACTCAGGGAATTCTGTCAAAATTATGGAATGAAGGAATATCTACTTTCAATATCTACTACTGAAGATATCTACTATCTTCAATAGTAGATATAACATGTTCAAACATTGGCTAGACTGAGGAAAAATTTGACGTGAGATCAGCAATTCAACTGTAAAATACCACTGTGGTATTACAATGTGTTTGGGTGAGATCTGACAGGAACATGAACCTTTGACGGGTCAGCTAATGTGAATCTGGGGTGAACAGAGAACACCAATCAGCACACAGAGCGGACTCACGTAGGCAGCTGTTGTGGGTGAAAAGCCGCTGCAGCCGCAGACATTCCTGCCACTGGTTGCCACTGCCCTCACAGTTGCACCACAGCGACACGTCAGCGGAGTTGTTGCTGATGTAGTTGGGAGTCATGATGGTTCCTGCAGGTTAGAATATCAGCTCAGCATCAGGAAACGTGTCTGCGGACACCCTGGATGTTTCTCTGAACACGCTGGATTCGATACACACACTGTAATCCTGATTGCTTACAATCAAAGAACGGGGATTGTGAGTGTCTGACAGGGTGTGAAGAGTTATGTCCGTCCGAAAGCTCTGAGTCCGATCCAGAACTCGTCCATCACCAACAGAGCTGGCAGAGAGCCACTCAACACTCGGCCATCCACATGCGTTTGTCAGCTGTCATCTCTCTTTACACTCTGTCTGGCCTCTCTTTACACACCCATCAACTCTCTGCTCTGCTGGTTTTTTCTCACTATTTTTGCACAAATTCATTTGGCGTTGCAACAAGAATGTAGCAGTTATTCTGGGTCAATTAAGCTTTGCTGATTTTTTTGGCTTCAAACTTTATTCTTGAGTTTTCCAAGTCAGCATTCCCATGAGACAAAGTTTTACTGCTATTAAATCAAACCATTCCCTTATAATGAAGCCCATTATTGCCAAAAGTGAGAAGAGGGCTCTACTTTACCGCATTAGATCACATTTATTCAATTCACAACTTGTTCTGTAACAATATATGAAAACTAATCCTGGCATATTTGAAAGTTAATGTTGAAATAAACATGCTAATAGCTCAACATGCATTTCTGCGTCCTGACAGTTGTCTCACAACAACCGTATGCATCACAACTGCTTCACTCATTATGATGCTTTCATCAAGAGAAACATCCTGCTGGGTAAAATACTCCTGGACTGAAGCTGATTAGCAAGCAAATAATCACATAAAACATAAATCAATAGGAAAAACAATCCTAATCAAGCATCCCTTCCATAAATTTCAGTATTTATAATTTGAAAAGAAAACTAAACTCACAAGATTAACTTTTTACAATTAGGAGTAAAGCTGTAACATATAATATAATGTCAACACTTCCAATATGGCGGAGTGGGGGAGCGGCTAGCCAGCACATGTCAGGACGTTTCTCTAAACTGCTCATATCGATAGTGAATGTGTCAGTTTTCTTTCTCAATTTAACCTGTGAGATAAAATGACAGTCAGCCTTTATATTATCACTGCATTAGAAGAGGCGGCCATGCTCAGTGGGATGGGAGCAGCCACAGCGTTGGCCTGGCAGATCCTCCACTTTACTTTGAGAGCACGGGAAATGTTAAACACAGACTTATATTTGTGTGGTTTGTTGACACAAGCAGGTTATATTAATGAAGCATGTTTTTTTTGTTTTTTTTCAAAACTAATCTCATATATATAGAGGGCCTGATTGTCACTGGGCGAGAGTCAGAGTTATCAAAATATCATTCTATTCTCTTTATTAGCAGCTGAGAATAAAAGAACTGATATTGCAGTGGCTTAATGTGACTTCAAAAAAAAAAAAAAAAAAAAAGAACTTGCTAAGAAGACTTTTAAAAGACTGAACCTGGACTTTTAGAAAAGTTAGTGTCCGGTTTTCTCTCTGTGGTTTTTCGGCTTGAAAATCCACCTACGTCATGTTGTGGAGCTCCAGATTAATTACTGCCTGGTTCTTATACTGAGGCCAAGCAACAACATGAACATGTGATGTGTGCTCTCTGTGTAGGTACCTATAAGCCCAGCATAGGCTCGGAGGCAGAGGCCTGTTGAGTCTTTCAAACATCCGCTGGCTGTCAGATGAGATGGTTGGCAGTTACTGAGGAAATCAGCAAGCCTGGACCTGGCAAAAACACAAACAGCTCGACATCAAATGGAAAAAGTGGGCAGAAAATTTAGGTGAATGATTTTAGGTGTGTCTGAATTTGGGTTAGACAGAAAAGTGTTTCTAGTTCAGTAACATTTTTCTCCACAGAGTTGACAGATTCTTGTTTATGTCCAAATTAATGTGTCTCCTTTCATTTCTGTGTTGTTTACAGAACCGTTTCTCGTGTCAGGCGGAGGTGGCAGCAGCACTGAAGGGGCAGATGCTGTTTTCAAAGCTGATGTCAGTTATTACACTTAAAGTTTGTCCAGAGTGAAAAAAAGGGAAAACATCTGTGACATTTATAATATCGCCATCACCTCTGAAGGAAACATTGTGCTGAGCTCATATTCCTAAAAAATGACAAATGAAAAAAAAAAAAAGTCTGGCCTCTTTACCAGCAAATAGAAAAATTCAATAATTGTCCACACTCTTTTAGGGTGAACATACCCTAAAAAGTATGTTCACTGTAATTTGTAATGCTATAAACTACCATTTAGTTAGTCGAATGTCTAACCTGCACAGGTCGTCTCGGCGACAGAAGTTCTGCTGGTGGAGGCAGTTAGGCTGCAGACTCTCTGCATCCTGGTAGGAGCAGGAGGGTACGATGGTTTTCCTCCTCCTCTCTCCACACAGGGTGTTGGTGCAGGGGCAGAACAGGATGCCCAGGCTGTATTCCTCTGGTACCCGCTCCAGGAAGCGCCTGAGGGCCCGGTGGCACTTGTACTGGTTGCATCGGCTGGTGTTGGGTATTGGCTTTGTGCAGGCTAACACATATTCTGATCGAAGAGCACCGCACTTCTCATACAAGCCGCAGTCCTGTGCTGCTTTCAGGCACTGGTTCTCACCATCCAGCTGCATGAAGGACGAACCTAGAGGGGTGAACATGGAGAGAATGGGACAACAGCCAGCAACTAAATGTGATAAAAAACATGATATGATATTCTGTATCATATATTCTGCTTCTCCATTGTAGCCTGTTTGCTTTGGATGTAGAAACACATCAAACTGAAACCATCTGGCCTTTTCGATACATATTTTCCAAATGAATCTCAATGTATTCTAACTTAATTGAATTGTGCTGCATCAACTTAACTAATGTTTAGATTTAGCTGTTTCCAGATGCACATTATGTTGGGCTGTGGTTGCCACTAAATACATTTTGTGTTAACTTGTACCAGATGTATGTATGTACCTTTACAGTAATGTTGCAGTTGTTCTTAATATATATGCATATGTTGTCTGTTGCTATGGTTTCTCAGTTTTGTTTGTTTTTCTATTTTTCCTCTCTTTCTGAAGGTGTAGGAACAGACTTCTTAGGTTTTCAGTTGTATTCTCTATATCATAATTCAAAAAAGTTTTTACAAATAAAAACCTTAAAAGTGCGGTGTGTCAAAGAATTCAGACATCTTTTCTCTGAGTGTAACCAATTGCCTTCAGATGTTACCTGAGAACTGCTAAGTTCTCAGGTAACATCTGAGAACTTAATTGATTGATTAATCAATTAAGCTTATTTATGAAGTACATTTCAGCAACAAGGCAGTGCAAAGTGCTTTTCATCATAAAAACACAAAAAATACAAAGTCATAAAAGTCAACAATTGAGAAAACCAGAAACAAACATTACATTTTTATTAGTGACATCATAAAAATTATGCCCTGCGACAGACAGGCGACTTGTCCAGGGTGACCCGGCCTCTCGCCCGGAACATTAGCTGGAGATAGACACCAGCACCTCCTGACCCAACTAGGGACAAGGGTGTAAGAAAATGGATGGATAAAAATCCTCAATACACATCAAATACATTGATCAATGTTTCATTTATTATGAATCAGAAGCAGCTCTAACCAGCTGTGTTTTTAGTCTAGATTTAAAGGAACTCAGTGTTTTGGCTGTTTTTCAGTTTTCTGAATGTTTGTTCCAGATTTGTGGTGCAAAGAAGCTGAATGCTGCTTCTCCATGTTAGGTTGTGGTTCTGGATGCAGAGCAGAACCAGAACCAGAAGACCTGAGAGGTCTGGAAGGTTGATACAACATCAGCAGATCTTTAATGTATTGTGGTGCTGAGCCGTTCAGTGATTCATAATCTAACAACAGTATTTTAAAGCCTATTTTCTCATTGAAGGACAGTAGAACTGGGTGATGTTCTCTGTCTTCCTGGTTTTAGTCAGAACACCAGCAGCAGCGTTCTGGATCAGGATTGATGTTTTAGTCAGAACCTGTGAAGACGCTGCTGCAGTAATCAATGCGACTAAAGATAAAGACATGGAGGAGATTCTCTAGAGCTCACTGACTTTAGCCTTTAAATCCTGGAGATGTTCTTCAGGTGATAGAAGGCCGACGTTATAACTGTCTTTATGTGGCTCTGTAGGTTCAGGTCAGAGGTCATCACTACTCCTAGATATCAGCCTGATCTTTAGTTTCCATCTGTAATACCTGAAGCTGTGTGTTGTCTTGTTTCTGATGACTGCTTTTAGTTAAGCTTTAAATATTTCACTCCATATATAGAAAGTGGGCATCTTACCGGACACTAAAGAGGCCATGCGAGGGTCAATCATGGAGTCATCATAGGGTGATATTTCCAGTTCTTCCCTTCCTGTGGAAAAAAGAGAACATTTTAAAAATTGGCAAAAGGATGATCTATATTCAGCAAGAACAGCAGCAGGTTGGAAGGGATAAAAGTAGGACAATTATTTGAAAAACAGAAAAGCATCAGTTCGCCCATCTCCCCATCCAAAGTGCCCCATTATGAATTAGAACAACATTTAGTCTGCCAACCACAGAACCACAGTCAAACCAAAACAAGTTCACAGAAAGGTATGCAGCTACTTTACTTTACTGGGAAAAGAGAAAAAATGACTTCATCCATCATCCATCCATCCATCCATCCATCCATCCATCCATCCATCCATCCATCCATCCCACAGAAGAAGCTCATGTCAGCTGATTGAGTCCAATATCTATATTTAGGACTATAGATAAGGGTTAGAACGTAGATATAAAATCAAATTATGAGCTTTTCATTTAAATTCCCATTCTTTTTCACTGCTGGATGGAGTTTTGGATGAGGTCAGAGTATTCAATAAAAATCATCTGAGAAAATGTTAAAACTTCAGTCAGAAAAGTCTCCACAAGTTCCCAGCCTGAGTCATTCTTATAAATCACATGGGCCACAACTGTCATAGAAAACCCTACAGATTATACCTATAGAGCATAATGAATTTCACCAAAATTCAACAAAGGCATAGGTTAAAAATAATTCTGAGTTAAATGACTAATTAAAAGGATCTGAACCCAGTGGAAAACCTACTCAGAATATCTGTCACAGATCATTGATAGGATGTCAAACATAGCTGAACTTGGCTTAACTCTATTCTGCTCTGTCACCAAAATAAACGACCCTGAGATTTATTTAATTAGATCTGCAAATTAAACAGGACTGTGTATTTTCCAACAGCTCTCTGCACTAAGCAGACTGAACATGTTCTTCCCAGGAGCTAATTGGGAGAACAAAGACCTCCTTCTGCATTTCCTACAGAGCAGAGAGCTCCCCAAAGGTAGAAACATCCAAAGTGAAAAATGCTACTCACTGACTTGGTTTTATGAGTTTCCTATCATAATTTCGTACATGTGGCAGAGAGTAATCACTGGTGTAGATAAACAGACATCCACTGTGCTGGCTTTGATGAATTGCTAGCCTCTAAATGTTCCCTTCTGACAGTCATACAGCCATACTTTACAGATATAACTCCTGCGCCATGGCTCCATTCAGTCCTTTACATTGTAATGCCTACTGACCAAGTAAATGCTGACAAAATGGAATACATGAGAAGGTGACACTGAAATCAGTGCATTCAGATTCAGAGTCCAGATACTGACTTTACAATTGTTGAGTATTTCTTCTATTTTGGTAGCATCATCTCAGAGATCTGACTTAACACAGGCAAAGCAATGTATGGACAGATGTCCATATATGTCAGTGTAGAAGAGCCTTACTGTCATGAACATCTTTGTTTCCTGCTTCAGTCTTGTGCTCATTATAGCCATCAACATCTATGTGCCCCAAACGTTGGGATCTTACTGGTAAATGTGAGTTTGTCATTACATCACTTCTATCAGCTGGGCCTTAGAGATCTCCCTCATACAATATTTTCTTTAAAACAAGCCTCCTTATGTGCCTCGCCATTCAGCCAATGACTACTGGAGATAGGAATTGGCCCCCAGTGACCTGTAAGGGTAAGGAGTAAATACAATGGATGGACATTGTTTTTCCCTCTATGCTCTTGGTTTGATTTGTGGTCATTCTGGGCAGTTGTGTGTTTGAATGTGTTTTATTACCAGGCATAAATTGCTGGTATGCCTGGTCAGTTCTGCCCCAGATATCTGGGCTGCTCTGGGTCACTCTGCCGGAGAAACTGGGCCGACCCTTGTTTCTACTCTGAGTTCAAAAACTGACAATGGTCATTTTTTGGTTAAAATAGTACAACATACTATTCATTCTCATTTTTATACATACATTCATTAAGTCAATTAATTCACTACACTGGTACTTTTCCTTCAATGCCTCAGTCTTCAAAAAGTTTCTGTCAGGAACGCATCAAAACAACCTAGAACATTGTTGTTCTTGTTTGCTCCCAATGAGCATACAGCCTGGATGACAGGAAAACATCACATGCAAAAGAGAGACATGGAGGAACAGAAGTACACAGTGCCGCTGTGATTTAAAGCCAGATCAACACTTCTGCCTCCTAATGTAACAGAAAATACTGTACAAAGGAAACCAACACAAAAGTCTCTGCAAATTATATAACTTTACGAGAGCTAATCTTCAAGTTGACTGATCCTGACAGGTAGAGAAAATAAGATGTCTACCACATGAAGACAATTTGTACTGACAAATCTTTAAACTGACCAGCAGTATATTTCAGCAGATAACAGGAAGGCTGAGCATTTTCCAGCAAATTTGCTGTTTTATTCCTTTGAACTTTGAAACTCTTTTGACATGAAACATTCTGGATTTGGAAAAGCTTAGCCTGGTAAAAACTTGTGTCATACAGAAGGTCTGTACACTTAGCTATGGAGAAACCATTGGTTGCTTGAGGTGTAGATTCTAAAGTTTTAAATGATTGGATCTGGTTTTACCCCGACACTAACATTTGCCTGGTGACGTATGTAATGTGCCAGCTCAAACATTAAGGACGCTACGATATGAAAGTTACCAGAGGTTGCATATGCTGTGGCCACCAAACGTTTATCTGCAAACATGTTTTTTGTAGAAGTTACATACTGCAGTTTTAAGATTTATTTGTTGATCCCAGTAAGAAAAAAAGAAAGAAGCATGAAAGGAAACAAAAGCACAGTGACCCTGATAGTCAATCTTCAGATTCTGAAAGACTGTTTATGCTAAATGTCTCATACTAATCCAGTAACAGACACCATTTGTAAGAAGACATAAGATTAATTAACAAATATGCTAAAGTTCTCTTAATAGATAATATTAGGAAAAACACAAATAGCCTGTGACAATTCACTGTTTATTAAAAATCTATATAATTCAGTAGAGCAAATTAAATATATAAATTCAGAAGGAAAATGCTAAGTAATCATAACCATGTATAACAATTTCTTTCCAATTGTGAATCCCATTAGCAGAGCCTCGATGGGCCACTGGACAGGCTGTATTGTCCTGCAAATTATTTAAACACAATTCAAAGAACAAACTCAATCAAGAATCCAATGGCATGTAAAATGTTTATGTATGTAAATCCTATTCCCGGCCATATATTTATGGTAATGAAACACTGGAGCGGCCTAGCAGCACTGGGAACTGAAGAGTGTGTAATTACACTAATGCTCCACTGACTAATAGGCCACAGGGGAAGAGGAAGTCTGCCGGCTAGTGTTAGATCACTTACTAATGCACACAATACACCAGCACTTCAGAGGAGGCTTTTCATCAGACGACACTTGAACGTATGGCCAACTCAGGATGTTTAGGGTCAAAAGAGAAGACTGTTAGCAGACAGAATGAGAAATCTATGGAAAATAAACTGACATAAGACCATGTCAGGTTGTGAGTAGGAAAGCAAATAAACATAAAAGCGTCTCATACTGATTCCTCTGACTGAGCCACAGGTCAGGAAGTTCACACCACTAAGATAGATTTGCAAATGTACAAAATATCAGACTCAGAGGTCACGTAGATCAGTGAAAGACTTTCCCTTCCCCTCCAACTTTGTATGAACTTTTAAAAGTAAAGATCCTCGTAATGGTTAGGGTTGGGATTGTTTTGCAGAGGTAAAATGATGGACTCGGTGAAGTCTGGGTATATTGATCCTGTTTCAGTTGAAAGTTTCTTCCTGTTAAAAGAGTCATTGATCTCCAGAGATACTCGCTGCCCAGAGTTCAGAATGACAGACTGCAAATATGTAAAGATCTTTGCTTTCCTTAGACTGATCACATTTCACTAGAGTGGCACCTTAATATTCTATAAATCAGATTATTATGTAATGGTCAATAGCTCAATACACAACCGCTCTCACTTTTACAGTAAAACAGTCGTGATCTGCTAGAGTTGAACATTCCTCTCAGTCGTGTCTGAGGTGCTCCAAGCAGTCAGTTCTTAAAGTTGTGAGACGGGTCAGAAACGCTCAGTTTGACTGATATGGGAGAAATTTGGAGGTTATGTTAATGTCCTGATGAATTTGTTGACTTCCAGAAACAACTTTTGTTTTACCACAGCTACTCCTCTTAGGACTGTTTCCATAGGAGGGTTTTACTACTGTAGGAATGGTTTAAGGAAATATATAGATTAAGCAGTGTCAAGATGTCATCCACATAAATGACAGAAACCAATGATTCTGAGCAGAACAACACCAAAGCCTTAACTTAAATTATTTTCATAGTATCCTGGTGTCATGTCTTCCCTAGATCAGTGATGCACAGCCAGCCGCTGAACAGATCCAGGGAAACATTATCTGATAAAATCATTTTTTTTGTTTGGATCAATGTGGATTTGACGTTCCTGTCACAGCTGTCCATAAGAGGTGGATCCCCTGTGGCTGGTTGGAACAATGTGCTTACCTTTCCTGAACACCGAGCACTACTACAGTTTGAAGACAAGTTAGCATGGTTTGCTATCAGGGGAGGGAGAATTCGAGAATGCCAGCCTTCCCAGGCCGACACAGGGGAGCTGGATCCATCCATCCATCCATCCATCCATCCATCCATCCATCCATCCATCCATCCATCCATCCATCCANCCATCCATCCATCCTCCAACCTCATCCCTACTAGGATAGTGAGGGGTGCTGGTGCCTGTCTCTAGCGGTCAACGGTCGAGAGGAGGGGTCACTCTGGACAGGTTGCAAGTCCATCACAGGAGCCTTGGCGGCTTCAAAAGGTTATAGCTTAAAAACCATTTACTTGTTTGTGTTACCGCTCCTACAACTTGGAGTCCTTTTGATAAAATATCGGAGGAAGTTCTGGAACAGATTCCTCTCCTGCTTCGGCTCACGCTTCTTTTGAGAGACAAAAACACAGCTGGCTCCTTAGAAAGTTCTGGACTGGGAACTTAAAGCTGCCAATTACAGAGTGAAAGGTAATGCTCTTTTGAAAGCAAAGTTGTCTAGCTAACCAGGTCTGGCTAATTAGCCTGCTAATATTAGCTTTCAGTGTTACTGCATGAGAAGCAGAAGAAGATGCAGAATATTCTCTGCAAAGAAGCATCTACTTGTTTCTACTACTGCTCTTTCATATTATACAATAGTCTTCAGTTCACTGTATATTTATTTAAGAATCTTTTTTAAATACCTGAAAACACTCTTAGACTGGTTGATTATTTAATTTCCCTCTGGGGTCAATAAAGTATTTTTTAATTGATCGATTTGGGTAAGCTTTTACTTTGGTGTCAGTGATGAAACAAATATGTATTAGCTAAATTACTCTTCCTAATTTATTTGTGTGTAAAAATGTTTGTTAATAATGAACACAGATGCAAATTAGCCTATGCTACAATCTCGTACAGTGGACCAAATGGTGACATTTCTGTTTGAACTGTATATTGTTCCTTCCAAATAAAGTTATAATTATAAATATTATTATTATTCTGCGTCCTAACTCACTGCAGCCCCAGCAGGTACCTAGCTCACCTGGCAGGAGGCGAACCCTCCAGTATATGCGAAGGCACCGCTCCTCCTTCCTGAAGCCACGCTGGCACTTGCAGGCCAGAAGTGACGGGTGTTTGGCCAGCAGGGCGTCCTGTCTCTCCAGGCACTCAGATGCTTCTTGTTCCCCTAGCGGTGCGACTGCCGCATCGACCGCGCACAGCTCCAAGCCTCGGTACAGCGCCTCGCACTGTGGGTCAGTGGAGCACACACGGTGAGCTTCAACACAGTCGGTCACAGGAGCTGGGAAGGGGAATATCTGGGACGTGGCGAGTATCATACCTGAGAAACACAAAAAAAGAAAAGATTACAATAGCAATTGAAAAATGGAGCAGTAAATATCAACAACAAGGCCTTGCAAAGGTAGAGCCGTCAAAGTCGCATTCAGTGTGCTGCTGTGTGACAGACAAACAAACAACATGACATCTGACCTTTGCTATACAACAGCAAGAAAGTCGTTGTTGGAAGACGGACATCAGAGGTCCTGTTTGCAGTTTGCCACATACCATGAAGTGGACACAGCAAACATGGAAAAACTGGAGCTGCCTTAAATGAGACTTTTTAACCAACATGGAGGGGAAAACTCACAGTGGACACACTGTCATCACAGTAAGATGTGGCGATGTTGAACTTCAGAGGACAATCCTGGAAGGAAGACAGCTAGAGGCTTAAAACCTGAGACTGGTGTTGATGATCAGCTTCCAGTATAGCAACAAGCCCAAACATGCAGGTCATGGATGCAGGGACGCACTGACAGGAACATTTGAGCCGATATCGATATCAGATATTATCCTTATGGCCAACAACTGATATTTACAGACGTCATTCACATGTGATATTTCACCACCCTTCTGACACCTTAAAAAAAAACATCCACCCTGCTGACTTCACCACTGCTTCTCTGCTTCTGTTAAACTCCCACAATTCTTTGCTGCATCACTATCAAACAAATACCATATAACCGACCTCCTCCAGAAACAAATGGCGACAAGATGGAAGTAAATATTGATATGTGTCAATATTGGCCCACTTTTATTCATGGGGCCAAAACTGAGATGTTAAAAAAAAGACTAATATTATCTGATACCGACGTCTGTGCCGACATATTGTTCATCTCTAAATGTGTTGGAGTCGCTCAGTCAGAATAGATCTGCCAGCAACACATAATCTAAAACACGAGTTAATCTGTTCATAAAATGCATTTTTTCTTATTCCAAAATGTTAACAACGGACAGTTAATTGGTCTCTTAACTGAGAGACCAATTAACCTAACAGTCATGTTTTTGGACTGTGGGAGGAAGCCGGAGTACCCAGAGAGAACCCAGCATGCACATGCAAACTCCTTATAGAAAGAACCCAGGCCAGGACTCAAACCCAGGACCTTCCTGCTGCAAGGCAACAGTGTTACCAACTGCGCCACTGTGCAGCTCTGGTGGTGTTTTATTTTTGCCTTTAGCAGATTTCCTCTGCTAGTGGAGTTTATGCAAAGGCTGGGCCACTCAGCTGGTAATTGATGGATTCTCCTTCTTTCAAAGGTCAGCAGTGTCAACATGAATTGCTTCTTGTAGTTAACTGTGAAAGTGACACCAGCCACCCTAATTCAATTGAAAAAAAAAAAAAAGCAGAGGACTCAGTTGTAAACACCAGCTTACAGCAAAACTATTTAACCAGCAGTCAAACATCAAACAGTTCTGATAGTTTCATGTTCACCCTTTCACCAGCAGATCTCACAACCATCATGTAAATGTTTGTTTTTAGTCCCCCACCTAGCCTCCTGTCACACATCTTCATCCTCAACTTCACAGACCATCCTCCTCTTCATCATCTCCTCCAGGCTGTTGTTTTGGATGGACATACAGTAGCTCATCCACCTCCATCCCCTCACTCCTCCACCTGCCTGTCATTCACATGCAGCTGTTCTGTCTTAACTCCATTCTGATTTTCATACCTCTGTATCTTCAGCCTCTCTTCCACCTGACTCCTGCTCCGTTCCTCTGTTTCACACATACCACACACCTCATCACCTCAGTGTCCTTGTGTAACTCATGCAATAATGTTCTATCATTTGCTTTCTGTAGATGTATAAAGACAGAGGGCAGCTAAGAAAATTTCTCCATCATCACTCTCAAAGCAAACATTTAAAGCAGGTTTTGTACCACCTCTACACATGTTCCAAAGCTTTAAAAATGTGGCATGAAAAGCAAACATCAAAATAAAGTAGAGAGAAAACCTTTTTCATCATAACTTCGGGTTGAATAATTTTTCTCTACATAAATAAATGTGTCAAGCCACATTTGGAGGAAAAAATGGAGGAAAACTATTTTTTCAAAATCTAAAATTTTAAATAACTTGTCCATTAAACAATAAAAAAACAACCTTTTATGGATAGAATCTCCTATAAAAATGAACAACATATGTGTTAGAACCCTTTAATTTTTTCTTTTTTTTTTAATGGAGCAAACTGTGTGAAGCCTGAAAAACATATTATGTTGCGGGAGAGAAGGTAAATGTAGTCTAAAGGCAAACATTTGTCTTCCATGGAGTGCAAAGTGTTTGTATCCTGGTGGGACAGAGTCAGATGACATGTCAGAGGGACCAAAACCAACTTTAAAATGTTCTAATATAAACTACTGCCTGATATACAACAATCACATTTTGTTAATTTATTAATATTTTCTTTTTAAATCAATTTACCCTGGCATGCTTCAAATTCTGTTAGATTATATTAGGGCAGAGAGACTTTAATGTGCTAATTTCAATTTCGATTATTTTCAATTGTTTTTTCCTGGTACACCCATAAATCTAAAAAAAAAAAAAAAAACGCAAACAATGGCATTAGATGAAAATGCTGCTTCTCTTGGCCCTCTGAGGGTTCATTTCTGTTTACTATATTTGTGTTCAAGGTGTGCTAAAAGGAGTTAGCCTATCAGAAAAGCTATTCAAGCCTAAAATAGAATCTCAATGCTAAACATGTAGCAGCAGCTAACGCTAACATCACCGTCTACAGTCCACATTTCTAAAGAAGTTCCATGAATGATCAGGAGTTCCTGAAACCCTGGAAAGATGAATGGATAGAACAACACTTCGATCTAATCTGATGGTTGAATGATCCAAATAACAAAATAAAAGCAATAAATATTGTTGTTGTTGAGCTCGTATGTCTATTTATCCAATAATTTAACAGCAAAATGATTTTTGAATTGAAAATGTTGCTCATGTTGTCAGTATATAGTTTTTAAAAGTTGATTAATTATAACTGATTAATTAAAGACCCTGCTATTAAATCTGCTTTTATATGTAATTTGTATTCATCTGAAATATCTACACAATACGTTAAAATTTGTAGATGTGAGGGAAAACATTTGAACAGTGTGAAGGGGTGAGAATACTGCAGGAAAGTCATAAGCGATGTAATTGTTAGAATTAACAGAACTCACAAAAGTTAAAGACTGGCAGTGAAAAACCAAGAAAAAAACAATGGAAATTTTCTGTCAATTTCTTCAAATCAAATAACTTAAACTTTGATTTTGTTGGAGTAAAAAACATAATCCTTCATGCTCTGATGCCATCAGCAGTCAAGTAAAAAGTGCAATAATAAATCTATTGCTGGGTTTCAGATGACGTAGCGCCGACGTCACCCAATGCAGATGGAGGGCAGGAAGAAAATGCAGCCCGTTTATTTCTGTTGATCCAGCATCAAATGTCTAAAGTCTGTGTCCTATACGCTGTTCCAACCGTTCTAATAGAGAGAAAGATTATGTTTGTGTTTCGAAGGTAGATAGTCATTAGGGAGTTAATTTGAAAAACTAACTCTTTGTTGCACTGAGAAAAGTGCATCAACAATCTACAGCTAAAAACAGGAGATGCAGAAACTAACAATGCCAGAGTTTGCAGTGCCACTTCCTAACAGGTAACGATTGCACCGTTTAAATTGCATTTTCAGATACTTTATTGGAGAGTTACTTAGAAAGAAAAGCATTTATATATAAGGTAAGATATATTATTTTTATGCCCTAGCTTGGTTGTCCACAGAAACGATTTGACCTGTTAACCTGAATTCAGGAGCCGTATTTTCATTCACCAAAAAACTTTCAAGATAAAACAAGTTGTAAAACTCATTGAAGAGAGAAACGTTCACCTTAAAACAAGATCAGTTTTATTTCTTGTTATTACTAGAAATTTTTATGTTACAACAAGATGCAAAATTTGTTTTAACAAGATATAAAGATTCACTCCTCTGACACTTCCTGACTTGTTAGAAGCGCCTAAAGGGGCTTGCTCCTTCTCCCCACATTGTTTCTACTAAATGACATAAAAATCCCAAGACGTGTTTCTGTTTTACTGTTACAACCTTTCTTGTTTAAAAGAGAAGATATTTAGATTTTAATGAGATATAAATCTCATCATAAGTTTTTTTAAATTATTATTATTTCATTATAAAGAAAACATTTTCTCATTTAACCTCTGTAATTGCAAAATACTTGTATGTAAGTGAACGGGTCCATGAAGACACTGGTGTTTTTCATGACAGCTGAGAGGTTTTAAACACGGCTCCTGAATTTATTTCCAATCTCTGGCAGTTAAGTGCTTCCATACATTATTAAGTGTAAAAAAAAAGGACCAAGGAATCATTTCCAAGACTTCTGACCTCGTTGGCTCCACATGTATAGCTCAGCTGCTGCACGCCATGTGTCAGGGCTCAAAGCTCAGGGTTCTGTTCGGCTTTTACAAACTGGGATTTTACATTTTCTCAAACAATAATGACTCCAAATTTATGTAAAGATTTTATATTGTATGGAATTCAGAGTTCATCCATCTGGAATGGTTTGTTCCCTACTATATGGTTGCCTTCATTAGCAATATTAAACATGAGGAGGCTTTCTTCTAAAGATTCAATATGTGGCGGTCTGGAGACTGCGAAAAAATGTCATCTGGGAGGCAGAAATCGAGAAAAAGAAAGATAGATGGAGAGAGAGAGAAAGAAGTACTGCAGGAGAGAGCAGAAGAAATGGAGGCAGAAACAGAAAACCAGAGTACCAATGTGAACCTTGATGGGTTGGACGCGCGCACAGCATGAAGCACAATCAGCATGCACCGCCGAAAATGATGTTCTTACACTCGCACCGAAATGTGCACGCATTCACACCCAAACACACACATGCAGTGGCAAAATAACAACACAGAGACGTCGCACACACGACTACCCTGAGAAGGACCCTTTTATGTGCTTGTCCTGCTGGGAGGGAGACTAGGAAGCACAGAACCCATCATTATTACCAGAACACAATACTGCACAACCACAGGAGAAGGGGCAGAGGGGGCGAAGCAATCTGTCTAAGACACACACCCTCACACACACGCATCCACGCACACATCTCAGTGTCAGAATAAAGTGGCTGAGGGAGCATAAACAGCTTAACATTCAGTGCCGGATCAGTAGACAGTATGTAAATTGAATACTGAGTGTGCTGATGAAAGACTAACCACACACATAAAACATTGTAGGTTGAACAAACAGCCTTTGTGCAGCACTGCATCCTGACCCTCCACCACAGCTCAGTTTGCGGACCCTCTGTAGAACGCGCTCGGCGCCGACGGCTTGACTCTGAGCCGCTCTCTGACCAGAGGCGGTCCCGTCTCCCCGCAGCAGCACATGGTCACACTTCTGCAGAACGTTCACTCATTTCTATCGGCGGTGTAAAGGAAACACAGCACTGATGTCCATGTCACACACTTCAAGCTGGGAGCCTTTCCAGCACACACACACACACACACACACACACACACACACACACACACAGCAGACAGACTCTGATTGAGACACTTTTGCTCAGTTCAAGCTTTGCTGGGATGAGAATTAGAACTGCTTTAAACCTGCTGGTTCATATGGAAGCAACTTACAAATATCTGCAGTGCAGGTTAGAATTGTGGAAGTAAATTACATATTAATTTGGGGTTTTCAAATAATTCTATAAACTGTTCTTGTTCCATTGTAATGTCACTATCTGACATACAACTTTGATGATTTGTTTACAGCTAGAATTTTAACCTGCACATGGTCAAATACATGCATACAGCCCAAATAAAGTCTGAGTAAATAAGTGGTACCTCATGTAAACACTTTTTGTATGAAACAAGAGGCATGTAGTGCAGTGGTGCCCAAAGTGGGTCCTGAAGGGCCAACATCCTGCATGTTTTAGTTCTCTCCCTGGTTTAACACACCTGGATCCCATGATGGCTCATTAGAAGCCTAAGAAGAACATTGACCTGCTGAGGAGATTGTTACTACGACCAGGGACAGAACTGAAACATGCAGGGTCCCCAAGGGCCAAAGTTGGCCTTCGAGGACCGACTTTGGGCACCACTGATCTAGCATAACTCTGACTGGACATGTGTCATCTCTTCTCAGCAGGAGTTTATTTCAAATCAGTTGTTTTCCTCATACAGACTGGATGGCTGACAAGAGGTCACGGCTTTCTGAAGGCTAATTCAGAACCCAAATGTCAATATTTGTTCCATTTCCGGATTGCTTTTAGACAAACTACTCCGGTTTGTCTAAAAGCAAACCGCACTGTGCCAAAACAAACAAGATTTGAGCAGCCTGTTCCCCTCCTTACCTGTGGTGGCGCTGCAGCAAGAAACACTGAAGGAAACAACATAGCATTCACTGGAAGCTAAACCTTCTATCAGACCCTCACATCTCAGTAGGACAGAAACTGACAAATGTACAGATTTTTGGACAAAGACTTTCCTGTTTGCAAACTATGACCTGAAGCACAGCAGATCATTATAGCTACAGGATATTATACAGTTTATCTATTTGCTCCAGACTGTTCGGATGTCAAGAGAATTCATGTTCCACAGTATTAAAAGCAGCACTCAGATCTAAATACACAAGTCATGGGTCATTTGGCTATTTGAAGAGTTAAAAAGAAGTTAAAATGTTTATACTTGAAAAAACAAATGTTTTCTGTACAATAATATTGATTGAACCCAGACTGAAATTTGTTATACATGCTGT
Organism: Alfaro cultratus; assembly: GCA_903066825.1. NCBI lineage: Eukaryota > Metazoa > Chordata > Actinopteri > Cyprinodontiformes > Poeciliidae > Alfaro > Alfaro cultratus. Next base: position 68,353 of record CAEFZX010024141.1, read on the forward strand.
TTTCATAAAGCAATTTTAAATTCTAAAAGCCTAAACTTAGAATTAGGCCAAATTCTAAAATTAGGCCTAATTTTAGAAATTAGAAATTAGGCCTATTTCTAATTCATTTTAGAAATAGGCCTAAAATGAAATTAGGCAGAAGAAAGGGAATTGTTCTTTGCTTGCTTAAAGGATGGTTGACATCCAGGCTCTGTACAGTTGTAGGGTCAGGAAATGGACCACAAATATCACTGCAGACTCCACACATGCTGCGCGCAAACTGTTTATACTTCTATCCTGGGGCCGGTGCTGCAGAGCATTATTTCCAGCCACCCTGGAGAGCATTGGTTCCCCCAGGCTGTCTCTCTGATCCACACAATGAACGACTTACAGCCTGCGTAAGGATACCACACTATTACAACCTGCCTTCAAAGAACATAGACATTAGGTGTACGTATGCATATATTCATATTGTTGTCTTGGCCAATAAAGTTGTTTCTGTTTCTGACACTTTGTGTAATTTGAAACGTGCAAGAGTTTTTCCAAAGGATTTTAGGTCTTATATTTCTTCTTTATGACCTGTCCATGGTGACCCCGCCTCTCGCCCGTTGACCTCTAGAGATAGGCACAAGCACGCCTTGCGACCCCACTAGGAATAAGCGTGCATGATTGATGGATGGATGGATGGATGGATGGATGGATGGATGGATGGATGGATGGATGGATGGATGGATGGATGGATGGATGGATTTCTTCTTTATTATATTTCCATTTAAACTTACAAGTGCCTAATGAACAACCACTGTGGTAAAGAGAAAAACACAATTACTCATCTTATTTGGTTTGATATTACCCAGCTGCAGGAATTGAACACATCGACGAAAACTATGCACTATTTTTTATTTATTGTTTCACTGCAGGGCAAATCTAACTAACAATCCAACCACAATCCAACCTGCATTGAGTTGCCCACAATGCAGATTTCTTACATTTCCAAGTAGCAACAACATACTGTGAACCAGCTTTTCACTGGCTCCGTCAGTTACTGGATGTGGCAGGGTCACCGCCTCCAGCTACACTTAAAGAGCTCTGACCTTTATACTGAGAGATATATCACAGCTGTCAATCACTGCTCAGAAAGAAGACAATTTAAATGGTCTTAAGTCAGCTGTAAATATGCTTCAGACTAATGTTGAAATGAACAACACAGACACACATGAATGAAATACCACTATGTTAATGACCGAAAACCCACAAAGATCACTGAAATGGCTTGAAGCACTAATCAATGAAAATGTTTTCTTTAAAATAACATCTTAAAAATAAACTAATGAAGCAGGCTTGGACAAAAAAGTCTTTATACTTTTTGCAATATCAAAAATAAAGATAATTTCAAAGGCTGGTCTATGTCCAGAACAATTCAGACCCAAGTTGATTGCCTGATTAAAAACTTTGGCACAAAGTCTCTTTCTTTCCCAAATGTGGGATCAGTTTACAGTTTAGCGGCAAATCATAAACTGTGTGTCCTGTAAGATTCCACAACATCATGTGGGAGAGTCACATTTTACTGACTTTCTACCATCAAAGAGATTGGGCCGACCACCAGAGGATTAGAAGACAATGGACATCTGCAGTGTTGCCATTGGACTGTGGGCTGTGAACGCAGGAATGTAACAAAACAGCATTCTCTAGTACTCCACTTGTAATCAGTCAGCCGAATGAAATCTAACAAAACAGTCAAGTACATTGGGGTTACACAACATAACAAAGATTCAAAGCACACCAGCAACTCAGAATTGTAATTGCGACCTGGCCAATCGGTGAACTGAAGAGGTGGTGAATGCTAACATTGATTTTCTGCGCAGTTTTAGAATTACAGTCTATTTATGGTTGTAGTTTCACAATGTTAGCAGAGGAAGTGAACAAAGTCACTATATTAATAATTAATAGTAATTAAAGTCAAAATCAATTAAATTAAAGACATTTTATTGTGGACAAAGATATTGTAACGTCATACTGTAGTTGCCTTCATGACTGAGCTGGTATCCTGCATAAGTCACAGTCAAAAGTTAGTGATATGGTAAAATAAGGTCCAGTCATTTAACACTTCAGCAGAGTCAGTGACCCCAGCAAGCAATCATTTCTCAGTAGCTGATGGTCAGAAGCAAAGTGGAGAACAAGAAGCTGGTGTTTACCAGGCTACTCCTGTCTGGACAAAGATGAAATCACCCAAATCCCACGGAGCAGTGAGATCTTTGTCAGGGCGTTTATGTTGGAAAAACCGACTAGTGTAACTGAGTTGAAATCAAATTCCTTCACAGCGATTAAAAACTATTTACCAGTTAAGACAATGATTTATCAGGTTTAGAAGATGGTGACTTTGTCACAGATGAACAGGCTGGTTTGACTGACATTTTCCCCAGTAAAAAAGGTTAGTCCTCAATTTAACCTGTCATTTGAAGACTGCTAATGTAATAATCAGGTAATCTTTGTCTGATATTAAACTTAGATCTCTAAGGGCCAAATAGATTTTCACATCCCTGTATCCCTGTATAATAATTTGATGACATGGGTTATAACTACAGACTTCCTCCTCAGGCTCTTCTAAAAACAGAGAGTAGGGATCATTAATATTCCAGATTATTACGTCAAGCCTGTTTTCTTCCAGATAAAAACCGTCAAATACAGAGTGACTCCAGGAAGGGTTAACTGAAACTGATGTGATGTTGCGCCATCCCATTCTGAAATACTCTGGCACATCCAGCTGTCATCTACATTTCACATAAATTTCGTCCCAATTTTCATGCAAATCTGTGAATAGAAGCAAATACTAATGCAGCTTTCTATCCACTGTTTTCTGTGGGTTGATCAAGATGAACATTAACCAAGAAAAACTATTACCATAGAGAGAGTCAGTAAACCATAAGAAAACAGAAATTATGCAGCATAATTATGGACACCTGAGGATCTTGAAGAGTTGAAAAAAAAAAAAAACACCTGATGAAAATGTGACATTTTGTTTTAAAGCCTTTGGGAAGGATTCCCTTAGCTCTATAGAGAGTTATGTATTTGCAGGTTTTTGTTAATCATTATTGAGATGACTGCTCTAATATTAGCGTTACACACGTTTCATGTTAGGATGAAACATTTGTTTGTTTGTGAAGATTTTATTCCAATTTCAAATGATTTGTTGTGTTTAAAACAGATTTCTTGAAGATAGATGGAACCAGGCCAAGCATTTGCTTGCTTTATCTATTAAAGGGATATTTGGGTATTACTAACACTGCATTGTCTGGAGTAATTAAGAGTAGTAAAGTAGTAAGTGTGTGTATATATATATATATCTGATATATATATATAATTTATTTACATTCCAACAAATACAGCCTATGACTGGTTCTGAGTGGCTCATTTATATGAAATGCCCATATGCCATATGAATATATTGCAATACACATCTCATACTCATATGAAACAGAAATGCATGTTTGTGCATATGCTGCCAATTAAACTGATATATTAGTCCGAGAGACCAGGTCAGTCAATATTCGATTGATTATTACAGAATTAGATCAATGGGGAAAATGAATCAGATGATCTTTATTGTTCCCAAGGGGACGTTCACTGTGCAGTGAGATGACGCCATGTTAAAGGAAACATCTTCATCACCATGCCATGGCACTTATGAAGAGTAGACAGTGGCATGCTTTGTTCCTGACTCCCTGCTGACTTAGAACTGGATCACCGAAATGGTTGTACCAAAGTGAACAAACAGAACACAATGATTTTGTCCATTAGCAATTCTGCAATTACACTACTTGTCATTTTTTTTACAAGCTAGCTGAGCTGCATGACAGAGTTATAGGCCTTAAAATCATTGTCTGTTTGCCTGAGAAGCATGCTCTTTAAAACACATTACTTTTATTTAGCAATCCCAGAGCATACAGCCACATCACCAGACAAGAGCACAGCACAGTGACAAAAACATAATTAATTTCAATCAATGAAAATAAGAAATTATGTTCCATATTATTAGGTATTCAAATGTCGATTAGATTTTTCTTCTGGAATTACAAGAAAAAATCAGGGAAGATAGATTTCAGTGTCATATTCTTTAACAAATCCATCCATCCATCTATCCATCCATCCAGGTTTCCTGGGACTGTCCAGTTTGTCCTCTCAGTGGGTCATCCCCCACAGACCTCCCCTCCAGATCAGAGGACCTCAGTTGAGTCCTTTAATGCAGACGAGCAGTAGCTCTACTGTTACATTTGTTCAGATGATGGAAATCCTCATTTTATCTCTAAGGGTGAACCAAGCCACCATACAGAAGAAGTTTGAACCCATGATCTTTGTATTTCAGTCCAATACAAAGATTGGACTAATAAGCAGAACATAGATAAATTGGTAATCATGAACTTCTCTTCTCAGCCTCATTCTTTCTTCACCACATCACAGTCCCCACCTGGATGTGAAGCCCTCCAGTACCTGTAGATGCCCATGATTTGAAGACAACAACAGAGCCATGTTATCCAGAGGAGGCAGATGGGCTGTTGAGGTTCTCAAATCAAACACCCTCCTCTCCACAACTAGAACATCCTGTTCATGGATGGCACAAAAGGGATCAGAGGCGAGACGCAATGCCTCCAGGTTAAAGGTCTGATCCAAAGACGGGAAGAAAACCACTGCACCGCTCTGAAATAAAATTGAATTAATTAAATTCATTTTTCCTGATAAATTCTAAAGCAATATTTACTTGACTGTTTTGTAAACTTCCAGATGAATAAAGTTCAATATCTGTGTTGAAGTTTTGGTTAATGACTGTTAAGAATTTTTCAAGTAATTAAATGTTTGTATTCATGCTTTTATTTTGAAGTAGGTTGTAACGCTTGGGTTGTATTTAAGGGAGGAGAAGAGGCGGCAGAAAACTCACAACCACACTGGTACTAGGAATTCCACAGTGTTGTCATTTAATAAAAGCCCGGTTGAACGGCTGCTATATTACCAAACATGAAAATGAGCAGAGTCCAAACAACCCGTAACGTTACTGAAGTTAGGGAGCTAGCATGTCCATGTAGCGACTGTAGCCCGTTTCTACCACGCTCTCTACAGAGAAGCAGTAGCGCATACTCGTGACGTCATTAGAGATACTAGAATATCTTAAAGAGATAGTACACTATTACGGCTGTTACAAGGTGAAGACCATTTCCTCTCCTCACATTCACACAAGAGACACAAAATAAAACACAGACCACAGAGAACAAGACAAAAGCAAAAAAATGATATATAAGGTCATTACAGGCAAGGTTCACCCTGGACAGGTCACCAGTCCATCGCAGGGCAACACAGAGACAGACAGGACAAACAACCACACACACACACACACACACACACACACACACACACACACACACACACACACACACACACACACACACACACNCACACCTAGGGAGAATTTAGAGAGACCAATTAACCTGACAGTCATGTTTTTGGACTGTGGGAGGAAGCCAGAGTACCCAGAAAGACCCCGGGCCGAGAATCGAACCTAGAACCTTCTTGCTGCTAGGCAACAGTGCTACCTACTGTACCACTGTGCAGCCACAGAGCATGTAATTTATAATGTCAACATTAAATTGCAGTTAAAGGGTTGTAGTCTTTGAAGGAAATATATATTTTAAATTGAATTTAGCACGTTAGCATTAGTTTCTGCAAACTACTATGTTGTACAGAGCTTTAGCAGAGCTCATGTTTATGATTAGTACTTAGAGCACAACTAAGGTTTTTGTTAGCGGTGTCCTCCACTGACACATCCCATACCACCGCCAACTGGACTGGTCTCATAACTATTAGAGAAAAAAATGGTAGTAAGGTTGGATTGGTTGGGCATACAGGCTGAGGGAAACTCAAGAAATCATCATTTATGATTCCAACTAAATCACAAATGATGATAAAGGGTAAAATAGAATATTTGTGGAAGCATACCTAACTGAGTGTATTGAGTCACATTCATCAAAGTTATGCTGAAAACTAAGGAAAGCACAAGAACATCGTTGTAGGTACTGAAGAGGAAATCTTACCTTCAGAATCTGTTGAAGGTAGAAGAAGATCAGCAAGTCCCTGATGCAAACATTATTCTAGTAAACACAAACTGAAAGTTGTGGACTGGTCCGAAAGAACCCTGACATCAGCACCATTAAAACCCATAACCTGTGGATAAAACCGCACAAAACACGGCAGCCTTCGCTCACATTGCATGTGAACTACAGAAGAATGAATAGGTATTCATGTGAAAATATCGATCACTCACTTCCTTGCAGTGAAGAAGCCTGATAAATCACAAAAGACAACTTCACCGATCACAGGCAGCAGCTTCAGCACCAGCTCTGTCTTTAATAATGATGCACTTCAGCATCAATAAATCCTTAGGGCATTCATTCTGAGCTTGTGATATAATTACCATTAACAAACAGAAACAGCTGCTGCTGGCCTTTAGACTCCTACAGGATTACACTCTGTGCCACACAGTTAGATCTGTACTTAGTTTGAAGTGCAAAGCAAGAGGTGAAGCTACTCCACAAAGATGTTCCTCTCTTTTCATTCCAGCTGCCCAGCCTAGACGCTCTTCCTGCTCACCACACATTCCTGCTGCTCACACGTTTTCATATTTTGCTCCCAACAACTGCGTTGAGGACAAACAGGAGGAAGAGTGCTTTTCTGGGTGAAAGTAATCCTGGCACTGTGATGAAAAGTGGAAGTGATGCGTTTCACATCCACTTTGGGATTGTTTGGAACAAATAGAGGAGTAAATGGTTGGTTAGAATAGCAAGAGATGGCAAACACAGTCGAATGAATAGAGGAAGAACAGACAGCCACCTAAAAAAGACCAAAATCTTTAACTTATCACCCACGAGAGAGGAAAGAAGTCTCAGTAGGAATGACAAAACACAACAATAAGGAGTGGCTGGCATAAAAAAATAAAAATAATAATAGAAAAATAAAGTCATAATCCCATCAATTCTGACTTAAATGGCATGTCAGTTTCAGATCAGTGGAGTCAACATGTTGGAGAGTGAGGTAATCAGTAAGTAAACAGAAAACTACTTCAATTATTCATTACAGAGGCACTGTGCTGTGCTGCACAGCCAGAAATGGAGTCTTAACATACACCTGTTCTGTCCTATTTATTCTAAGCCCGTCATTCTGCAGTACCTCTGCTGGTTCCATTACTACAACTTCTTAAATGCAAGCATGTATCTGCAGAACTAATGCCTGGTTCACCACAGAGACCACACACACAACGCTAAAAACACTCCGGCATAACAGGTTTGGTCGTGCACTGTGTGGTGTGGAGATACACAGCAGGAGTAACACACCACACACACACACACACGCCCACAGATTTTACTCTCCAACAATCAGATATCATACAGGAAATCTCACAAAACCCCTTGAGCCCAAACGTGAGTTCATGGCAAACTGGGAAGAAGCAGCGGTGATAGTTTGTGGATTATATTTAACAGACAAAACTACACAAAGACGTCTGTGATGTCCACCAGGCTTTCTGATGCGCCACGGCGTTCTCTAATTACAGAATGCCTTTATTCCTGGACAATTTTAACTTTTCCCTCACAATTTTCCAACTTTTAAAAATCAGAGAATATCCCAGTTTTCTCTTGTAAACAGTGTGACAATCACCTTTAAGTACTTTTTTGGTGGAAATGTACTCCTCATGTGACAGTAATTCTCAGTTGTACAAATTAACTCACGAGAAAATAACTCCAGAATACGGCATTCTGCCAAAAACTGAAATGAAACGTTTCCCAACCAAAAGGTGAAAATCTAATTTAGTTGTTGTTAAGGAGCCATTTCTGCATTTCTGTAAAAATATTTTTCCAAATTATTTTTGATGCTTTCTTTTCCAAATTGCAATAACCTGCTGCCATTAACTCCTTTTTTACCCGATTGTTTTTCTCTGTTTCTCTTAGGCATCTTTTTCTAAATATTCTATTTCACAGCTATAAAATACAGAAATGGATGTACTGTGTATCATTTAAAACCTGTTATTTCCTGTTTTCACGCTCCCTGCATCAAAATGAGAATGAAAGCAAATGTAAGAACTGATACATTTTTATTTTCTTTTTCCCTTACCTTACCATTTTCTGCTTTAACGATGCTCACCATATCAGTCTTTTCAATAATAAGGTCATGCAGCAGTGGAGTTTCCACTCCTGATGGCTTCCTTCATTTCTGATGACTGAGTTGTGAAAAACTCACCCTGAAACCCGACTGAAGCTGAGTAGAGACAGGCTGTGTGTTTGCAGCCAGTGATTACCGGACATGTGAGGACGCCTGCATGGACTTTGGCTCCACTTCATGCGCTTCCTTACTAAGAGCTGAAGTTGAGAGCTTGTAATTGGAGTCTGAGTGACCTTTTAACAGATCACAAACTTCAAAACACTTGTAAAATTAGTTCTGGAGCACCAGGGTAGGTCAACCACTCTAATAATAAAAAACAAATGGAACATGTGGAACACAGTGCTGAAAAATAAAAATATAAATTGGCCATTTTATACCTCCAACTCTTAGGAGTTTGTGCCCTTATTCCTAATCATTTTTGCACAGATGTCAATGTGTCACCTGCAAAGCTCTTATCACATATCCCAGAAATTTAGAGACTCTGAATCACACATCTAATTTCCCCCACTTCCTTGTTTATAAGACACTGTGCTAATAGAGGGGCCATGATTAGTGTAATTATGATCAAAGACCAATATAATGGATAATGTCAGGATTATTGGAAACATCCCACACAGTGATGAATACCTTCTCATGTTGTGTTGCTGTGTACTGAGCAAACTGCAGTGGCTTTGAGAGGGAGAAGAAAAGAATTGGGGAGGAGGGATTCAGCTCAGTCCCTCAGGTCAGATACAGAGAGTGGCCTGATGCAAACCGGCCCTTCAGATTGTCAACATGTCTTCATAGATTATAGCAAACTGTAAAGGCACCTTGGATGGCTTTACAGAAACATTAGGTGCTATGCTGCCTAGGGGTTGCCAATAGTAAAGTTCTGTTAATTACACCCTGACCCAGCTTTATGAATGTCCTTTGTGTTGTGCACAACATAAGAACTGAACCTGCTTGGGCTGGAAGCCACTCAGCCAGGAAGAAGCCTTTACTTCTAAAAAGGAAACCTGGTAAAAACCAGCCCCATTCTTCAACGCTTTGCTTCATGCAGAGGTTAGGTGCAGACATTTTTGTGGAGGCAACTAAATCAACCATTTACAAAACATTCCAATCTGAGTATCATCTCGGACTCTGAACTCAATGCATCTCATTCTCCAGGAGCTGATGGAGCGTCTAAACCGGAGGCTTTGGAGCACGCTTGTTGCAAGACGGCATTCTGCAGGATTTCCTCCTGGTGGGTCTCATTCAGAAAGGAATGATGACTTCTGATTGCTTCAACTGGAAAAATGTTCCCTTATTTGAAAATTTTGCCTTTTGTAATTCCAGTGTGGCAGTAGAGTGCAGATTCAGCCTCTAGCTCAACACCAAACTTTGAGATGTTTGAATAAACACAAGCGGGTGAATAATTAATGTCATGTTCATAATTTATGTTAAATTGTGAATAATGATGCGCAATTGTTTATATGTTGTTACTGTCATCACAGAGAAAAGGTTAGATCAAAACTGGGGTGTGTAACTTTTCTTAAAAATGATTTTTACATATTTGTGATGATTATGTCGTAACAGTACGATATGAGACAGATAACCCGTGAAAAGATTGAGTCCTTCCACCTCCTCACTGTGCTGCCACTGCCGTCTAAAGAAGAGCACAACCAAAAACAACCAATCAGAGCCAGGAGGAGGGTCTTAGCGCTGAAAATTATTTATCCGTCATAATCTGTGGCCATTCTGACCAGCCTGAGCATTTGAGGAAGGTTCTGCACTTAAGACCCGTTTTATTCACAGCACTTAGAGGGCAGAATATAGTTTATTCCATTTCCAAAATTTGCTTTGCCTTACTGTTTGCTGATAAGGCAAAAATGCCTCCCCAAATATCTCAGGTAATGCAGTAACTCAGTGAGCTTCACTACCTCACCTAATTTGTCGGAGGTCTGTTCTGTTTTCACATGGAGGCGGAGCCATCTTGTCTTAGTGTCATGTCAATTGGCCGTACGATATTCTCCTCACAAGAAGGAGAACCAATCACAGTCGCTGCTCACACCTGGGAGTTAGAATCACATCATGCTTGTTCAGTCACAAGCTGAACTTCCACTTTCATCCAAATAGAACTCAACAGCGGAGCCCAGCGCATCCCTGGCCAGACCTTAGCTCAATAAGCTTCAGTGTTAAATATGACATTAGTTATAGTTATCAGTGTTTCTGTTTGTGGGGAGTTAAAAAAAAAGAAAAAAAAAAGAAAACATCTCTCCTGATTTGTTTTGCTTTGAGTTATTATTATTGAGGGGTAGGGACAATATAGTGACCAAAAAAAAGAAAATAGCTGTAATTTTTTCATTGCATTTTTATTTATTGTTGATGATAACTGAACTCCAGGTTCATGTCCTTTTTTGTGTCCATCCCCTGATTGATACACTCAGTAACCTTTTCTCTGACTGGTTAGAGTGTTTAGTCTTCATGCTAATGGTAGCCATGGTTACTGAAAACCAGTGAATGGACCTTCCAGAACCAGATGTCTTTATTCTACAATCACAATGAGAGGAGTGGAGATCACCTGACTACAATGAGACTCCAAACAGACAAGGGCTCTGTTGAATTAGGTCAGTCACTTTAAAGAGGATGAAAATTAAGGTAATCACCAATTTTATGTTTCAAATTTGGATTGTATTGTCATTATTTTGTAGAAACCAGATTTCACTTTGACATTGAAAGGGTTCTTTTGTTTTGCCAAAAAAACAAACCTAATTTTAAAGGTCCTAATTGATTTGTAAAAGCAATTAAAAATGTTAAATATCTAAAGGAGAGATTTTATTTTTTCTGGAAACTCCAAATAGCTAAGCATTTTTTTTTTTTTGCCTTTGTGTACATACAATTTTAACACATGAAACCACACAAGTTTTATGCATTTAGTCCAGGAGCGCCTGAAAGGTCTCATTTTGCTGCCATAAAGAGAATAAATGCACAATGACTGAAAACTACTTCCAACTCCAAACATCCCGACTGCAAAAATGCAGTAGAAAGAAAATCTGTCAAACAGCCAAGAATTGCAGCTGTCAGGGGAACGGAGTGAGAAGCAACAACAAAAGAAAAATCTTGTCAAAGAAAATGGTTCTGAGTTTCTCAAGCTATAGAAGAGAAAATGACTGCTGGAGGAGCAGAAGTAAATGATGGTTTCATGTTTTCCTATTTCAAACACTTTGGATTACTGTGATTTGAGTAAAGTTTCCAAACAAGATCTGGAAAAAAAAATGTTTTGGTTATTGTTACTGAAACACTAAGCTTTTTGTTTAGTCTGGTTATTGCAAAGAATGGGTTGGATTTGAACTGCTTTAAAATGTTCTCACGCTGTTTTGATCATACATTCAGACAGAAACTGTTAAGCAGCAAGAGAGAACCATCCAATTAGGACACCATTTTGAACACCAGCAGACCTGTGATGGGGACGGAAGAAGCTGAAAGGTCTGAAAAGACTTTCAGAGGCAGGAGCATTGGAATCATGAGTGAGCCATAGAGCCAGTGTAAGATTCACATAAATATCACCTATGAAGACACCCTGCTTAGTTTGATGTATAATACTCAAGTTATTGTTATTACCATTTTTGCCTTTCTGCTCTGATGCAAGATAATATTAGCTAACAGCATCTGGAAGTGTGGTCATTCACTTCCTCTGCTGCCATTAAAAGACACAACCATAGACAGACTACAATTCCGAAACAGCACAGAATCTCAACATCACGATTCAAACCTCCTCATTCTGTTCACTGATTGGCCAAGACGAAATGTATCCTGAGAAACTGATGAGCTCAGTGGGAGAAATCCCAGTAGGGCGATAAGTACTGAGCAGAATTATATAAGAATGCAATGGCCAGGCTAACCCGTTAGCACAAGCCCAATCGTGTTGGCCTTCACCATGTCGTGAAGGGTAACAACGCAGAACAACAATAATTCAACAACATGGTTTAGTGTATCTGCTGGAAATCGGCTGTGCTTTAATTATAACCTCAAACAATACAACCAGCCGAAGTTCAATTAACAGTAAATTGAAATTAGCTGGTCATCAAACCTCTTCACCATGTTGAATCTCTGGAGTTTTTTCCGGTCTATCACGAGAGGCTCTGCACAGACCATCCATCAGAACACCAGGGGCATGTTTTGTAACCTTTGGCAACCTATAATTTAACCTATGATGATTTTCTATATGTTAGTCATGGTCTACTGAAAGAAAAAGTGGTTTTATTACTTATTACTGCCAGCAGGAAGTCACTTAGAGTTATTCTGGTTGATCAGAGGACTTAATTGTTCATATTTCATTCCAGGCAACTTGCCTAAATCAGAGTAGATGGAAAAGGGATATAAAACTAATTTTTCAGTAAATAATAAACTATGAAATCCAATTACACAATGTGATTTAACAGTTTTACCACTATGACATTATGACATTTGAAATGGCCAGCTAGGCAGGGAAGTGTACACAAGTATATCAATGTGAAAGGGTTTGCTTGGTGGTACAAAATGGAAGTAGAAAAGTATGAAGTGGCAACATGTATATTAAACTGCTGCCAAAGAAGCAAACTGACTCAGAGCCAAACACTTATTTTTTTTACCTTTAGAAAGACGTGTGGTTCAATTGTCAAAAGTGTTTGAAAAGTGAAAATGTGAACGAAAAGGCAAAGTGTTTATTTTTCTCCACAGATAATGAACATTTCCTCAGAGGTACTCTGCTTCACACGTTACGCAACAAGCAGACGTCTGAAGCTGAGAGCTTCCAAACATTTGTAGGATTTAAGGAACAAGAGGAAATGGAAGTCAGTGGTTCCTGCTGCCATCCGAAATCTGTCAGAGAGACTAACTTGGGATTGTAGGTCCAGCCACAGATCTGAAGCCAATTTCTGACACATCTGTCACTATGATAGCAGATGGACATGAGGTCAAGCCTTGGCCCAGACCTTCACCACAGAGAGCAGAGGTACCTTCAGGGACCACTGACTCGGGGCCGGAGTCGAGTTGAGATAAGGACACACTCGCAAACGCACGCACGCAGCATAATGTTTGTTCACACACTCAACAAACACACAGTGAAGGCAGCAGCAGCCAACACACCATCTGCTTTCTCTGTGTTTGAGTTCCAAATCCCAGTTATCAACAAACCACACAGAAGACCTCCAAACTACTCCCCCAGACACACCGATTCCCTTTGAGAAGCATGCAGCACGCACACACTCATCAGCAGACACACACGGCACATACACGCCTGCTTCCAGATCAGATGGAAGCAGGTGGATGGAAGCCTCGTCTGCTGCTCATTTTTCATTAAATGTAACAGAAGAGGGAAGATGGATTTCCTCACTTCTTTCACCAAGTTCATTCCCCTCACTCACCTCTAATCCTCTTCATCCTCACTCCTCCTCTAACCGGCTCTGACCCGGGATGATCGCCTCGCCATCCAACTCCAAGTTGCTTTTTTTTTTTTTTCTTTCCACACTTATCATCAAAGCAGCTTTATGATACTCATTTCACTGGCCTCATTGCTTTTCATAGACGTCATCATCTGTCACCAGAGATCAATAGAGATAAGACGTCCTCTCTCAGTCTCAATCTCGCTGTCTGCTTACTGCAATGGCCCCTGTTGTTCAAAGCATGCTCCCCTGCAGTGCAGTGGAATAATCGGCAGAAATAAGTGTTTCAAAGGTGAGACGGCTTAAAGAGCAGAGCCAAAACCGCCCAACATCTGTGTGTTTGTATGAATATGCCTTCTTGTGTGGGAGAAGGGTTTTCTTAATCATTTTGGCTTTTTACCAAAAGCAAGTAATCAATAAAGAACAACACACACACACACACACACACTACAGCAGAGTAAGAACTCATGCTGTGTGGATCCAATTCTTTAACTTCTAAATTAAGAGCATAAAAGGAAGAGGTGCTGAGGCCCAATTAATGCACGGGTTTGGAGTGTTGGAGTGTTAGGGCAGATGTCTTTCTTAAAAATAAATGAGTCGCAAGATATTTGATAGCACAGAAGAATCCTACTGCTTTGAGGAAGCTTATTCTGTCATCAGGATGAGAGTGAAAATACTGCAAACTGAGTCTGCTTTATGTCTCAAAAGGTCCCTAAGATGAAACCAGCTGGGAATGAGTAAAAGTCTGTGGAAACAAACAAAGTTCAAACTAAACAGCTACTGAAATCAAGCTAAAACTCACATAGGCACAGGAAGTCACCATGTTCTTTTCCAACATGTCTTCTCATATGGATCAAACACCACTGGCTCCTACTGCATATTGGAAAGTAAGAGGGTTCTGTCACACTGCCTTGGGGTTCACCAGGTATGGGCACATCCACAAGGGTTCATTCACACCAGCCCTGTTTTGTCTGCTTTAATCAAACTCTAGATTGTTTATCATGAAAGTCCAGTTGGTTTTTAATATGTTTTACGATGTGATGTGATTGTGATGTTATTAGTTTAAGTCAGAGGAGTCCAAACTTTCTGCTCCAGAGGCCAAATCTGTCTAATTAAATTAAATTAAAAATGAAAAAAATGGGTTTATTGTAATTCCTTTGTTTGTTTTGTTTTACTTACTCAATAATGAACAGCTTTTATGAAATCTTGGTACCATTAGAGATCCAAAACAAAAGTGATTTGGACTGTTGCTTTATTTTCACATTTTTGGATTAATCTATTTTCTATTTTGAGGGCTAAACTTTTATAATTCTTGACTTATGGTCTGGGGCCAAACATTTATTATTTCAAGGGCCATAACTGGCCCCTGGGCCACATTCTGAACCTTCATGGTTTACATGGTCTGTGTAACAACCAAACCTTTTGGAAGTACCATATGATCATATGATGCATAGAATGCTGATTTAAAATGATAAACTAGAATCTCAATTTCTGGAAGGATTTAGTTATTGAATCATAATGTCAGTTATTATGTTATGAAATTAATATATATGATCAAGTTTAAAGCATTTTTATTTCCTATTTAAAGGTTTAATTTTCTTTTAAGCAAAGTTATAAAAACAAATAAATATATGTCTATGGTTTTGCTCTTTTTGGATAGTTTGGTAAGTTGAAGATGAAACAAGTTGAAAAAAGTGTTGATTCATATAGAGATATTATGTGTTGATGCTCTCTGGGAGCAGGTGTGGGTTTTCTTCAGGTTTTGTCTCACAGCAAGGAAGAAAACACGAGGAAGGTAATGAGAGATCCTAACTGTGACGGACTACGTAACGCCTGCTGATCTGGTTTGTTGCCCTGTGATGGCCTGGTGAGGCTAACAGGTGTAGAAAAGGAACTGACAGATGGATGAAATGTCAGGAGCAAAAAACTACTGAATTTAATGACTTCATTAAGTAAGAAAATGTTGCAGTTTGATTTCTAGATGTGTACCGATCCCAGAAGGAAGTGATCTGAAAGAGAACCAAATTAAAGTTTCTGTGCTACATGAAAAATCCAGGAAAACGATTACACAGAAATCTCCATTAAAACATGAAGTTACAGTTACTTAAAAAGTGGTGGTTAGATTTGGCCATTGTGGCTCTCCGCCCAGGGTGCCATTCCATCAGAGGGCAGCAGGAACAACACAGACATCTGTTTACTGTACGGTGAGCAGATATCGTTTAAAATCCACTTTCTGCAGCATGTATTTCTTAAAACAAAACAAAAAAAATGCATTTTAATTATTAACCAATTAGACTGATGGAGAAATGTCCAGATGCATGAAAACCCAGCTGATTAAATCAGATGTATAGCCATTACTTTAAGTGTGAAAATAAAAATAGAGCATTTCTTAGTATTATCAAACATGCAGTTAAAATCTCATTTGTGTTTATAAATTGGTTTCTGCATATGGAGAAGAAAAGCATAACCCAGGGTTCCATCTATGCCAGACGCTCCCCTGGTGATACAGCCAGTCCAGAGACATACGGACGTTCAAAGGGAAACCAATGCAGAGTTATGCAGACCTGTTTGCTGAACTGCTACACTCCCAAAGTATCAGTATCACTTTATGTCCTGGAAAACTCCCAGGAGGCGTCCACGCAAAGTGAACCATGTTACGAATTCACTCCAACCCCCTAAAAATACACACAAACACGCAAACCTGTCTGAGCGCCGATAAGACGTCAAACACCGCTGCTCCAAATGTGTTTGCACACCGGTGTCGGTTGACTGCACTTCCTCATTGAACGACTTGAACAATTTATTCTGACGCGCAGCTGAATCCGAGGGGGAATTTAGATTGAGATTGAAAAAAGAACGAGTCAGACACAACCTGAAAGCCTTCAGGGAGAGAACCGAGCGTGGAGGGGGGATGGGCGTCTGAGGGGGGTGGACCTGGAGATACATGAGCCTGTCACTCAACGTCACAGCATCAGAACACGCTGGACAATCATTAACAGGACTAATGAACACAGAAGGGCCACGCTGCAGTACAGAACAAGCTCTCGTTTAAATCCACCGTGGGAGAATTTCATTAGTTCTGCTACGGCCCTGATAAAGGCTCTGATCGGAGAGCCGGCCGCCTGCACCTGGAAGGACTGAGGAGGACAAACTGAAAACACCAAGCAGACAGAGCTTCATGATTTTCTTCTGTTTTTTTCTTTACTTTTTGAGGAAAAAATATCTTTAAAAAAATCCAATGACATAATAAACAGGAAATGATGGTAAATCACATACAGCTAGACTAGTGAACTGCTTCAGTATCACTGACCCTGTTACCATTACAACACACAGCAGCCCACTTTCTGAAATTCAGCTGAACATAAACTCTGCCTGGTGACCAAACACAAGTATGAGAGATATTCATTATTTTATTATTTATACAGATAAAATCCCACAGAGAATAGGATTTTTTGTTTCTTTTTTCGCTTGACTAAAAATTATTTCATCTCAATCACACAAAAAGTGGAAAGAAAATCAACTAAAAATCTAAAATCACTTTAGATTTTTTTACAACTAAAAATAGGAAAATCACCTATTTAAAAAGCTTTTCTTTGTTTTTTCTGGAAGCAAATCTATCTTTTAAAAATCAATCAGTGACATCACGCACGTCCAGTTTTCAGTTCGTCTTAAAGCGTTTGAGTTGAACAAATATTTGGCCGTAGCAGGTAACGTGTCCAAATGCGGCACAGCTGAAAGATCCCCTCTGACTCTGTGTGATTTTTCTGATGAAATAATCAATAACCCCCCCACCGCTCCTCCAGAGCCCACTCTGAGCCCTACAAACTGGCTTTGTGTTTGTTTTTTGATTTTTTGGAAGAAACTATTTCACCTTTTGTGTTTCCTTAAGATATTAAAAACTATCCAGCCTCCTTGAATTATGAGCCGGAATATTTGCTCATATATTCTGCATCTGCAGCAGATAATTGCAGTGAATTTGGACCAGCAGCATCTACCTGTAAACCTGTCCAGCAGACTGCAATGTGAAATTATAAAATGGTTTCTGCAGCTTCTACCACACCTATTAAATATGGTATGATAGCCATTCGCAGCTCATTGTTTTTTGGAGGGTTTTTTTGTTAGTGTTATTATTAATTTCATCCAGAGTTCGAAGCCTGACATGGACACACAACACACAGACATGGAGTTGAACTCAACAAGCTGGTCCTTAAGGGCACGCTCACACCCACAGCAAATTTATTTCACTTTATCCTAACAAAACGCAGCATTTCAGATAAAAAAATACCTTTTGTTAAATGGATCTGAAATTCTCAAAAGTGCAGCTGAACATGTGGTGCAAATCAAATCGTCAGGAGATCCGGCTTGTTGTTCAGAAGAGATAAAAGGCCCCGCTCTCCGGGAGAAAACAAGAGTCTCATCGAGACCTTTAATCAGACAAAACTGGAATTGAATTAAAATATAATAAAGGACACTAACTTCTGAAAAGCTTCAAAAAAATTCCCAGATGTTTTACTGTATCCATGCTCCCTCTGGAGCGGAAGAAAGAAGAAAGGATTTACAGAGAAAAGAGGATAAAATCTAGAACAGGAAAATGTAAATCTTTTTTTTTCTTTTTTTTTTCTACAGCTTAGACAAGATTTTCTTATGGAAACTATCCATAAAAATATTTTATTACTTCTCCTGAAGGTGTTAGAGATCTTGCTCCATCACTAAAGCAAGATTAGAGAATTGTGTTACTTTTACATATGCAGATATTCTGAACGTTTTTTATGAAAAAGGGAGAAAAATATGATTACACTTCTTTATAATCAAAGTTACAGATAACTAATGCATGATAAATATATATATATATGAAAGATTAATTTTTTATGTTTCTTTTTTCTTTATATAAAGTGCTACTGGCGTAATTATTGTGCATCTAGCTGGGGGAACTGGGTGAACTGGGAGGAACACTCCCTCCCAGTAACCCTGACATCTGACTGATTGACCGCTTGATCAGTGAGGAGTTTTCAGCTGGAAGGGCGTAGCCTAGTGGCGTTTTATGCAAATATATTTACAGTCTGTCTCCCACTAAACCACAACCAGACACTAACCTCTGACTCTAAAATATATTCACATTTTTGATCTGAAATTTCCTGCTGAAACGCGGGAAAGTTCCATCTGTTCTCCCTCTGAGGAAAGAGTCCAGAATGAAGTTTGTATCAGAAAACAAGAAGACAAGTGGAGTTTACTTTCAGTGATCATGTCTGGTAAAGTTGCAAGGAGCCGGTTTCTGATTCTGGTCTGCAGAATCACAGCAGAGAGCGACTCTTACCTGGGGGGAGAAGAGCGAGCAGGAACCCCAGGAGAACCATGTTGGTGGTGTTCGGGACGCCCGGTCTGAGGGCTCGGGGAAGGTTGGGAGAACTGGACTAGTGAGGCGGGACGGGAACACCTCCAGCAGCTCCGCTTTGCGCGCCGCAGAAAGACGCGCAGCCGGCCGGCGGACACCTATCCGTGGGTCCGTTTATCCTCCGCCTGCAGCGATCTGCTCCCCCCGAAGTTCTCAATTCCCCAGATGGAGAGAAGGAGAAGCCTCGGAGGAATAGTCTGGAAGTGCACTCTGGAGAGACGGAGGCAGTTTCTGTGCGTGTGCGTGTGTGTGTGCGTGTGCGTGTGTGCCAAGGCTCCAGTGATCCCACCGCGCTGCGCTGAGATATCTACCCGGCTGGGTGGAGGAAACGTCGGGCGTCACGGGCTGCAGCTCCGCTCACTGTCGGTCATCACGACGCGGCTCCTTCCGTGGAGAGCTCCCGGTGCTTTCTGCGATCATGATGCTGACAGGCAGGGGGAGGCTGAGGTTATTAACTGGTGACATCCCTCCTTCCTCCTCCTCCTCCCCACAGATCATCATCATCATCTTCACCTTTAGGGGCAGTCGGATGAAAACAGTGCCTCATTGAGGTCATTATAAGCGAGCAGTCTGACTGCACCAAGACTCAGGATATAATTACACAAACAGTTTAGACTTTTATTCAGAAGAAGAAAAACTGAAAATTACTGATCAAAAACTTTGTCTCAGTCCATTTATGTTCCTGTCGGTTGAAACAGAATGTCTTTTCTGGTGTTTGTAAGGTAAGGTCAGTTTATTTATATTGCACATTTTCAGCAACAAGGCAATTCAAAGTGCTTTACATGAGTTAGAGGAAATACAAACAAAATAACAAAAGAAAAGCAAGAGAAAAATAAGAGTATAAAAAGTTTACAGAAAGGTAAGCGTATAGAATTACATATTGGTTTCCCATGTTTAATAAAAATAAGAATTTATAGACCAGTAAGGGTTTCTCTGGATTCATGATCTGACAAAACTGGATGTTGGTTCTCCATGTTTGATTTTATTAAATAGATGGTCCTAAATGTTGATCGAAGGTAATGAGTAGTTTCTCTGTAAACTAATATAGTTTATCTGGATTCTAAGTTTGTTCCAATTCCTGCTCTGGGTTGAATGACATTCTCTGGATCTTTGTGTCTTTTAGTTTTCTGAAACTTTGCAGCTGAAATACCAATGTGACCAAATTCATAGTAGCCTACATTATATTATGCTGTTTAAAAAACGAGACCAAAACAAACCAGGTATCATATTTACACTGCCTGGTAAGAAAAAAACTGCAACCAAATCAAAAAGTTCACACCAAATATTTATTGGACCGTCTCTAACTTTGATCAGTGGCATAGACAGACAAAATGTGGCACACTGACATGCATTTAAATCCAGAGATGATACCTTGGGCCACAGACTGTAGACTGTTAGAAAAAAAAATATTTCAGAAAGGCACTTTGTTGTCCAGGTGTTGTAGCTCCACTGGTGTCTGTCTGTGCACATTCCTGATTTTAATTCTAACTCACATTCACTGCAGCATTGTTCAGACAAGCTTCTGCTTCTGCTTAGATTTATTTCCATCCATCCTGTTGCATTCATTTTTTCACTGAGATCTTCTACTGATGATGGGAGAGTCTGACCACTGAGTGAAAGTAAAAACTTTCTCCAGCACATCCCAAAGACTCTTAGTGAGGTCAAAGTTTGGACTCTGTAGAATCTGATCCATGTTCCAACATGATGTTTCCCTGAAGGACTCAAATAATTTCAGTCTGATGAAGCTTGGCGTTGTCATCTTTTAATATCACCGTGTCATCAGGACAGAAAATTATTATTATTTTTTATTTATTTATTTTTATTATTTTGTAACCAGGTTGCTGTGTGTTGCAGACTTCTGCGCAGGTCCCTATTGAAAATGAGATCTAGATCTCAATGGGGTTTACCTGGTTAAGTAAAGGAAATTAAAAAATATTTTTTTAAAAACCATTGATGGAACAACCTGCTCTTTCAGCATCTTCAGGTAGTCAGCTGAACTTTGACCTGACCAACTGCAGCAACCCTAGATCACAGTTCTTCCCCCTAAGGGCTGTTACGTGTATACACTGGGCATGATGGGTGCAACACTTCATCTGCCTGTCATCTTACCCTGGTTTGCCCGTCACTCTGGAACAAGGTCAGTCTGGACTCATCAGATCACATGACCTTCTTAGATCATTCTAGATTCCAGTCTTTATGCTCCTTTGCAATTGTAGTTTTTTTTTTTCCTGTCCTTGTGAAGGATGTCTGACTGTCCACTGAACATCTGCCCAGTCAGCAGTCTAACATGATCATGTAACAGACTGAGCCAGAGTGAGAAAGTGTTTCAAAGTCCATGAAAACTTTGCAGGTGTTTTGAGCTCATTTGCTGATCACTAATGACCTTTGTAAAAGTAACACTGAATGTGTCTCAGAAAATTGGGTTTATATTACGTATAAGCCAATATCATCAAAATGAGCAGAAACAAAGGATGAGTACGTCACTCTGTGTGATGATTCTATATAATATACGAGTTTCACTTTTCTAAACTGATTGGTAAGAAATGTTGCACATTTAGACAATATTCATTTTTTGTATGTGTACTGGTATGGTTAGACATTAACCACAGAACACACACTGCAGTCAGAAGCTTTTATTCCCATCAACATTTTTATGATGTAACGTTTTTTATTCTTATGAGCCAATAACATATGAAATATTTTCTGCTTTTCTAAGTATTGCTAAGGAAAGGTGTTAATGGTAGAAAATATTACATTAAAAACATATTGAAAATATATATCACCTCATCTAAGCACATATTAATGAGTCATTGCTGACTAGAGCGAGTGAGTCACTAGTGGTGCTTTAGGCCACTTAAACCTCGCTGGATGTTAGCACAGCATATCATCCTCTGTCTTCTCCAGCTAACATTCATGCAGTTTGCTTCAGGTAATCCTCCTCTAACCATACCACACTAACCTGAGGGGATTTACAGTCGCTCAGTGACTTTTAGAAACTGTGAGTTTTCACTGTCCTTCTCAGTTGGTTCTTGGATGTCTAATAATTCTAAGAAGGAATATCACAAAAATATACAAAGAATACTGGGAATAAGTCCTCAGGTATATGTGGTGATTTCAACTCTCCTAGATGGAAGGAGAAGGCAAAAACTATAAAAGGAAGTACATTTCAGGGGATTATGCTACATTATTGTAATAGGCCACTTTGCACCACATGCAGCTTTCAGTTATTTTGCCTCTGAAAGGCAGCGAGTTAAAAAAGTGGGGTCATTTAGAGGGCTGCAGGGGCTCCACCTGTTAAACCACTGTAGCATCACTTTCATTTCATTTGTACATAAGACAATAACAGAATCATAAAGGACCCTAACTGCCTGCAGTGTCACAATGTTCCTGCAACACTGCATGGGTCTGATGGCTTTTTTGACATTTGACCAGCAAAGACATCATAAAACTGAGATAAACAGTCTGAATTTAACTCTATGAATTATTCTGCAGTTGATGTTTGTCTTTTTTCAGTATTTGTTTCATTTTTGGTTCTTCACAATAAAAAGTTAAACCTCCTGAGACATTGCCACATTTCCTCCTTATAACACACAGCTATAGTGTTGATAGGAGGATACATTCCCAGGAAATCATTTTGTACAGTCATTTATTGGCCAATAAAGGTTTTACTGCACCAGCTGTTTAGTACGGCAGCATATTAGGGCCGTTGTAAACAGAGGAACAAAAAGAAAGAGTAAATATCTGACAAGAAACTCTGATATGTGCTAGAAAAAAACCTGGAAATGTCTGACTTTCAAAAGAGTTTTATTGAGCAAATGTTTATGTTTCAAACTCAAATTTCAATATTTTTTTATTGAAAATTTCTCTCATTAATCTCCACATTTCTGAATTTTTTTTTGCAAATTTCTGCCGTCGTTTAGAACCGGTGTCTCGCTGAAAATTAAACCTACTGTGATTAAAGCAGTTTCACTGCACTATTATTGGCACCAATGGTAAAATTGTGTAAAAATTCTTTAAATAAATTAAGCGTCATTTAACATAATTGGAAAAGGCTTAGAAACACCAACCAATAAGAGAAAGCTTTACTAAAATTTACTAAAATATTTTTAATATTTATAATGTTGTGGCACCAACATTTTTGGTGCCACAATGGTTGGTGCCCATAGCAATTGTTCTAAAATAAGCAAGGTGTCATGGTGAGCCATTAAACTGTAGGTCAGACATTGTGTTTGGGATTATTGTCCTGTTGTGCGTTCACACCAGCCCTATTTAGTCTGCTCTAATCAAACTCTTGTCCGTTTAACTATGACTGGATGGTTTGGGGAGGTGTGTTGTTGAAAGGAAATACAAACAAAATAACAAAGAGAAAGCAAAAAGTACTCCATAAATTATACAGGTAAAAGCCAGTAAATTAGAATATTTTGAAAAACTTGATTTATTTCAGTAATTGCATTCAAAAGGTGTAAC
>CAEFZX010024142.1:8723-22520 GCA_903066825.1 Alfaro cultratus
GGGGTGGGTGGTGGGGGGGGGGGGGGGGGGGGGGGCGGGCGGGGGGGGGGGGGGGGGGGGGGGGGGGTGGGATGGTTCTGTTTGTTGTATTTATTTTTGAAAAATGATGGGAATTATTAGTTTGATGCATTTAATGATTGAAAATAAAATCAGATTTTCAGTATTGATCACTGATCAGCTATCAAGTGTTTGGTTGGTGCATCTCCAGCTTTCTCCTTGTTATTATTTCTTGTCCATCCTCACTTATCAGTCTTGGAATCTTGCAGGGAATCTTTGTTCTCAAAAACCTTAAAAGTTTAAGTTTAATAACCAAAAACCTGAAGTAAATGTCGATGCTGCTTTCTCTGCTGCTAAATTAAGAAGAGGAAAAGTTCAGCTCTGTTTGTAACTAGCAACACCTCTGAGATCCATATTTATCACACTGTGATAAATAGTGTGATTTACTGCTGATAAATCCATGCAGTAAAACCTCAAGCTGGTCATTCAGAGGTTCTGTTCATTTCAACAGATCCAGAAAATAGTTTGGCATAAATTCAGGTTTTACTTTTTAGCAAAGCAAAACCAATAATTCCATTTACATTTCCATCATTGTAATAGCAAAAGAAAAATGTTTTAATCTGAATATAAATCCTGTTGTGTTCTTATATAACCTGCATAATGAGTTTAAATTGGGTTTGGAGCGTCAGGCTGGATGAGTTTTCTGTTCTGCACCCTGACTGTCTGAACAAACAGATGAGCTAAGAGTGGCTGTGTGAGCTGGTTTGAGGTGAAAACAGAGTTCACCTCAAAATCATCTGGCCGTTCCTGCCTCCATGCAGCTCCTGATTGCTGCCGCCTCGCATGTCAGCAGCATTTAAAATGATCAAACGCAGAGCAGGAAGTGGACCGGCCTGCAGCCCTCAGGCTTCGCTCCCAGTGGAACAACTCTTCATGATGAAGACACTTCAGATGCTGGCCGGGTTTCAGGTTCACTTCCCCACGAGCTGCAGGGAGGCTGCAGGATGACGCTGTGCTGCAGGGTCACACAGAGGTCACACAGGGGTCGGCTGAGGATGGTGGCGCTGAGCAGGTAGCTGACATCTGGAGCGATGAAGAAGTTACTGATGAAGATCAGTTCTGGATTTCAGGTCATGATGGCGCCACCTGCTGGGATGCATGTTGACATTTTTCCGTCATTTTCCGTCACTTCCTCGGCGAACACGAAGCAGACGTCAGAGTTGGAGCTACATCTGCAGCTCGCCTGACGCTATCAGGGATTTAAGGTGTGAGGAGGCCGCAGTGAACTCGCCATGTTTGGAGCAAGAGGAAGAGAAGCTAACAGCTGCTTTTCTCATCCGTCTTTTCAACCCCCTCTTGGCTTTATTATGCTTTCGATTTTCTCTCACAGCAAGAGGAAGAGAAGCTAACAGCAGACTCATCTCAGAAACATTTATTGCAAAAGTTTCTCTGTGTTTTCCTACCTCTGAGGACGTCGTCGTGTTTTTCTAAGCCTGTTCTTATTATTGCTTTTGGGCCTTAAAGGCACCCATCCCTCCATCCAAACCAGAACTAAAATGCACAGATGTGATGCTGCTCAGACGTGAACTTTGACCCAGACTAGTACACCACCAGCTTAGCGCTTCCTCTGGTAAACATGTAGCTGATTTTCAGATTTTTACAGTAGAAGATGTGGTTTTTAAATGGAGCGTAGCTCACTGTATGACACTTTAACTTAATTAATTGCAGGATCTGTAATTAATGCCATTGTAATCAAAAACTATTGACAAACTAAGCAGCATTTCTTCATGGGCGAAACAGATGAATGCAAAGTTTCCAGTGGAAACGGGAACCAGCCTGAACTCATTTTCCATCCACACAGTCAAACTGTGCAAACATAAAACATTCATGAACTCAAGTGTTCAAACCAAAGTGTATCTTTTACTAAACAGCAAACATCATATCAAAGTTCATAGGGATGTTTGTTTTATTAATGCATTCTCATTGGTTGATTTCTGCTCATTGTTGGTCATTAATTTTAAAGCATCTGTCTTAAAGTATTTAACTTCAGTCCCAGCCAGAACTCAGTGTTCCAGTCCTGTTCAATCCACCTTAATCCAACTCCAGTCCGTTTGTCTAGAAAGTTCGTTTCGGCTTTCTAGACTGGGGAGGTCTGAATGCAAACGTCGCTCTGGGTTTGGTTGAAGTGAACTCTGGTTCGGTTTGAATACATATGTGAACGCCAGGGAGTCTGGAGACCGTTCCAAAAGCAGGAAGTGGACTCCAGCGCAGGGCATTCTGGGTAAATACAAACAAAACAAACACACTAGCCTAGCAGTAGTGGGAGAAATGTCTTTTACCAAAGACAAAAGCGAAATCCTCCAAGTGCTAAAATCTGACTCCATTTTTGTTTCCATTTGTTGAAGAAGGAAGTTGCACTTCACAGGTTTTTGTCAGTGGTTCTCGGTGCAGCGCCCCCACAGGCCAGGAGGGGAACAGGTTGGTTTGACTCAGAGCAGAGAGAAAGAGAACCACAGCAGCTGGAGATGGAACAATTTTCATCTCCAATTGAGATGGGCTTTAAGGTGTTAAACATCCTCAGATTTTCACAGGCTGAGCTGTGATTGGTTCCTTGTTCCAGTCTGCAGAGAGTAAAGTTGCTCTGTGCATCTGAAGAGTTTCACACCGGCTGTTCCAACCCGCCCAGCCTCCAGTATCGATTCTGTCGTCTCTCTAAAGGCCGGAGTAACCGTTCCATTGAATAAAACGTGTGTGATCCTTATAAATATGCAAATCTCCAAGTCCCTGCAGACCCATAAGGTTCTCTGTGGCTGCGCTCACACTTTCCACACACTGTCCTGTTTCATCAGGCACACTCACATGCTGGCCTCTGGTGCTTCTGCTCTGGAAATGTTTCTCGCTCAGATTAAAGCGGTAATGAACGAGCCTTCTCTGGGCCAAACATGACACCGTGCACTTTTGACGGATGACACGTGAGGAGGTCAGAATAACACTTGTGGTTCCCGTGTTTCATGTCCGTTTATTGGGATTTATTGTTGCAGCAGTCTGTGGTTGCGGTGGGGTCATTTGGTTCATGCAGAGGTATCTGGGCTGCTGAGCAGACCTTGGTGTTTTCATAATGAGCAGCTTTAAGAAGTGGGTGCAGAAATAATGACGCTGCTTCTAATCCTTCTCTCTCAGGGGCAGAAAGCAGAAGCTGAGCGCTACTTCCTGAAGGCCATCCAACTGGATCCCACTAAGGGAAACTGCTACATGCATTACGGTGAGATTTCTGTTTTTATTTCAAATTGACCCATCCTGACTTCTTATTCTCACATCTCAGTTATTTGATTTGGCTGTTAAAGACGTTGTGGACAAAGGCAGGAATTTGTCACGTCTTCCTCTGTCACCTCCAAACATCAAGAATCTCTTTCTGTGTGTGGTTAGAGAGCTTTATGAGAACAGAGGATGATTTCCTCTCATTGTTCACCTCAGTGTGATGCAGACATGGAACGTGACGATTTCAGCGTGTCTCTTGTCTTCCATCATTTTTAAATCTCTTAAAAACATTCAATTTGATTATCATGTTAAAGAAATCATATTTTTCTTTAAAGATGTCAGCTGACTGTCATTGCAAAAGGCTTTTATTACAAAATATAAGAAAATTATATGAATAAAGATGTCATAGGACAGGGTTTTTTAAAGTGGGAAAGAGCCACCATGAAGACACTTGTGGACCTCAGAAAGTTGCAGGGAAGATCAGAAAAAAAATATAAAAATTTAAATAAATAAATAAATGTTATTTTTTACTGATGCTGGTGAAATGATCCCATCAGAGAAACACTTTCACCAAACACCCACTGATCTATCAGGGTCAGCTAATCTGCACTGACCAAACAGGGATGGTTAGTAAAGTTCCTGTCTGGTGTTTCAGTGCAGGCCTGAGCCAAAGTAAACGTTGTTACAGCGTGTCCCTCTGAGCCTTCAGGAGAACCTGCTCATGTTTTAACAGTACTGCTGTTTTCTCCTGCAGGTCAGTTTTTACTGGAAGAGTCACGACTCCTGGAAGCAGCCGAGATGGCGAAGACGGCCGCCCGCCTCGACGGTGGGGAGTTTGATGTGGTGTTCAGCGCGGCTCACATGCTCAGGTAAGGCCTTCAACACAGACCCCTCTGTCTTATTTTTGATTTCCGTAGTCTAGGTTAACGCACACAGATGCTGCACAGTATTTCAGAACGGTTTTCCTTGGCTGGGCCAAAAGCAGTGTGTCTGCACACTTTATCCGCCTGCTGATTTTCTTGGCTGGAGGTTGTAATCCCTCTCTCTCTGAACGGTGGTAGAATCCAGAACTGAAGCTTTAGCTCATCGCAGCAAGAGATGTTCAAACTTCAGCTGTCTCTGGATCTGAGTCTCACTTGGAAGCGTGTTTGTTTGATGAGGCTGAGCAGAAAAGCTCTGAGGCCGGAGAGTCGGTGAACATGAGTCATGATTAGAAAAAGTGTCAATGCTGAACACAACTTCAACCAGCGGAGACATCTTAGTTAAAACGTCTCATGCATCATCGCTGGGATCCTGCAGGATCTACATCGTGAACAGACTTCAGCGTAGAAACCTCTGGAAGTTTCTCAGGCAATGCTTGGGTTGAACTCATCTCCGCCTGCTTGGCATGGGGTCCTGCTCTTCTGCAGCTCAGGCTCTTTATGTGTTTGTGTTGGACACGGCTGTGGAAAGACCTCTACTTGATGCAGACAGAAGTGAATCTGCACAGGAGAAGAGAAGAGATCACAAGGAGAACAGACACTTACCAGTGTGTAAATGTTGTTTATGGCTCTCTGGGGTTTTCAGGTTGTCAGCATTTGGATTCTGAACTAATAATTCCCGCCTGCCTTCTTTAGCGCATTGCTGAAAATGTGAATGTAGGGAAAATTTTTGAATTTTTAAGGTTTTTGCCATTTTTTTCCAGGTTGTGACTGATATTCAAAACCGTTTCATGGTTAGCAGTTGGGTAAAGCCAAATATTCCAAAGCAGTTGTCGTTTTAATTCAGAATAAAACAAAAACATTTTGCTTTTTGTTAGCATGTAGCCCTTCTTTGAGGCACTTTTTTCTCTCAGGTGGTTGAATCGGCCGATAAAACCTCCACTTCCTGTAAATCTTGAGCTGGTTGTTGGAAATCCAAACAAAGTGACCCAAAGCTACTTCAAAATAAGAGCCTGAATGTAAGCTACTTTTTGACAGTCAGTAATCAAAATTTCAACACAGATGTCAAAATTTATTGAACTGAAAGTTTACAAAGCAGCCAAATAATTTAGAATTTATCTGGAAATATTAATTTAGGAGAAGCTAAGTGCACTAAGAGTTTTCACACTTAGCAGAAACGTGCTAAATGGAAAATTAGCTGTGATTTCAGCACATTAGTGGATTAGCGGAAATGTGCCCAGCACTGTTAATTTACATGTTCAAAGTGAAGGCATTAAATTAAAACCACAAGAAAGCTGATTGGTTATAAGGAGTCTGACTCTGAAGTCTCACTGACGTTGATTCGCTAACAGACGTTGACATCCTAAATGAAGCCGTGGGTCCAGATGGCCGCCAGCTTTGATCCAGGTAATATCAGGCGCTGCTCACTCAGCCGTCCAGCCGCTGTCCTTGACTTTGTCAGAGGGAAATTATTTGCAATTAGACGTTTCTGCTACTAGGGAAAAACCTGCAGCTGTGGATCCTGAAGGTGGTTCTGGAGAGAGCAGAGCATTAGTTCAGATAAAGAACGAAACGCCACAGACTTTAAATAAAATGCAATATTTATGTCTCGACTGTAGATCTCATCTCAGGTGTCACATTTTTAGGTAATAATTCTGGCAAACAAACTTTCCTCAAATCCTGTTTGACGTTTTCTTTGTGTCCGTATCTTTTATTCGTTTTAATCTCATGACAAGGTAATCATATTTTCTTTTTTCAATATGTTTGAATATATCGAACTGCAACACACACTGACTACTTATGACTCAGATTGTGTTTATTTGTAGCCATCAGCCTCCTCCAATCACAGCTGCCTCCACCATCATAGCTAAACATTTCTATTTCATTGATCTGATGTGGTATTAAAATTTTGAAGACTGTGAATTTGAGGTTTTTATCAAAATGAACTGAAATAAACGCTTGAAATCCATCACTATGCTTTTATCTCTTTGAAGTGAATTTCTCTTAAATATCCAGTGAACCAAACATCCCAAATCAACTAGATGTGAATGATTGGACTGGACTAAAACTCCTCAAGTAATAAACCCTCAAGTCATAATACCCTCAAGTCTGATTTCCATCCTCAAACAGTCGAGTGATTTGCAGGTTTGAGCAGAAAGCAGAAAGTTCTCGTTGCGTTTCTTCATGCAGTTCCTCCATGTTATTTTCTCCGTGACCCCTGGGAACCGGTAAACACTCCGGGTTCAAGGCCTGGGCCAAAGCCAGCAGCAATAAAACTGACTAACGATCGCCTCTCCCTGTTTTTCCCTTTTCAGACAAGCCAAGCTCAACGAAGCAGCCGAGAAGTATTACGGACAAGCAGCGAGCCTGAGACCCAACGTGAGTAAAACCTTGACTCGCTATTCCTCCTCATTACCTTTTACTTTGATGGACGCGTTGCAATTACGGTCAGACTGACTTTCCAATATGATTACTGGCCGTTCTGCCTCTAACAACGGGATTCATTGTCAGTCCTGCTCAGAATAATGAGTTCTTGGGTTTTCCTGAGCTGAGAGGTTTGCTTGTGCAACATCCATCAACAAGTTCAAAGGAGGGGCCGGGGTAAGCAGATTGGAAAGAATAATGATACAAACGCCGAGCCGGAGGACGGGGATCCTGAAACTGAATGGAGCCCTGACTGGACGGGTCCACTTGTTTGAGGGGGGCATGTATTTAGCATCCGGTCATCCTGTTTGTCCCCCGGCGCTGATTGACAGACAGCTGTGGATTAATGATCAAATACATCTTTACAATGTTTTACAGGAATCATAGTTTGGCCTTTTCTGCAAACCCGGGTAAAATATGAAGAAACGCTGTCAAACAAGAGCAGGCAGGCTTCCACAGAAGTCATGGCGTTCAGATCTGAGTGGGTTTGGTGGTGAAAATGTCAAAGTAAAGTCAGATTTCTCTCCAAACATCTAATTAAAACCCAAAGAGGAAATGAGAGAAATCTGCCTCATCCTGAAGCTGCAAGAATTCAGCTGCAAAACTTTTGCAATGTTTTGATGTTTGTGGAAAAAACTATAAAGCACCAGGTTCCCAACGTGAGGACATGACATGTTGTGTTAGTAGATGCAATTATTATGAATAAAAAAAACTAGAAAACTCCTAAAACTTGCATTTATCAGATGCCATTAGTAATTTTTAGCCAAAGTCAATAAGAACCACTGTGGAAGGTCCAAAGATCCTCATGTGGCTCGAAAGCTGCAGGTTGAAGACCCAGTCAGTAAAATGTCAGTAATAATGATTAAGAATCCAAAATAGGCAGATCATTTCTAAAAATAAAGATTTAGAAGGATTCACCCCTGTATGAAAAAAATAGTTTATTGGTTTGAAACTTGAAAATCGATTTCCTGTTTGACGTAGTTTATAGAGAATCCAGAGAATTCCCCGGATGCAGTGGATCCGAGCAGAACAGGATCTCCAGGCTGCATGGCGTTAAAAACAGATGCGGTTCTGTTGTGAAAGTCGCTGCATGAGTCAGGAACGTTTCAGGTCACCAGATCAAAACAAGATGCGGTTATGGCTCCGCCTACTGCTGGCTCAGCCTCAGCTCAAGAAGTGGAAACAGATTGTTAAACAGTAAAACAACAGGATCTGTGATTTTTAATCATGTTATTGATTACACAGTAAGTATCCATGATGGTTTAGAGTTTTGTCAACTCATGCTATGACTGAGTGAAAAACAGGCACAGCCAGCAACTGGCAGGATTGACCAAACTATGAGATGAATATAAAAATGTTTATGCGGCACACACAAACACAAACAGAGAAGGTAAATTACTTTCTGAATAACATGATGCGATTTTCATCATTTTGTTCTCCATTTCCTATCAAGGAGAGTCGATTTCAGCGCTTTGACCCACCTGGGCATGCAGGCTGGGTCCATGATGTGTGGAGCAGCTTTTACTGGACTCTCCTAGAAACAAAATACAAATGTTGTTGACAAAATTACGGCAAGCTGCCTCAAAGTTTTGATGAATCATTGTACACAAGATATCTGTTGAAACAAGCTAATGTGATCGGCTTCTGATTAGCTAGAGCAGGGTGTGAAACTCCAGTCCTCAAGCTGTCCTGCAGGTTTCAGATGTGCCACAGGTACAAAACACTGGAGTGAAATGGCTTAATTACCTCCTCCTTGTGTAGATCAGATCTCCAGAGCCTTAATGACAGAATTATTCTATGGTGCAGCAGAGGCTCAGCTAAAAGTTGCAGGACACCAAACCTTGAGGACTGACTTGACACCTGTGAGGTAGAGCTAAAACTATCAGCTTGTGCTAACACCATTAGCTAGTGCTAACACCATTAGCTAGAGCTAACACCATTAGCTAGAGCTAACACCTTTAGCTAGAGCTAACACCATTAGCTTGAGCTAGCACCTTTAGCTAGAGATAATACCATTAGCTAAAGCTAACACCTTTAGCTAGAGCTAACACCTTTAGCTAGAGCTATCACCTTTAGCTAGAGCTAACACCATTAGCTTGAGCTAGCACATCAGCCAGTGCTAATGCCTTTAGCTAGAGCTAACACCATCAGGTAGTGCTAACACCATTAGCAGTAGAAAACGCCAAAACAAATTAAAAGATAATGAATGGATGCTTAAAGTGAGTCTTTGTAACAAACCATTCTAATATATTTGAGAAAATGTTTTGATCCCGATGCCAACTGTCAGCACAGTTAGCATAATCAGCGTTATGCATCGTTCTGTGTGTTTTATTTAAAGTAATAAAGACTAAACATCCTGTTGAATGTGTCTCAGATTAAGTTTGTTGTTAAACTAACAGTGAATCCCTTTGTATTGGTGGCAGTTTTCCTAATTGTGATCAAATAGTGAAATCTGAACTGTCAGATCAATCAATCAATCAATCAATCAATCAATCAATCAATCAAGTTTTATTTGTATAGCACATTTCAGCAGCAGGCATTTCNCAGCAGGCATTTCAAAGTGCTTTACATCACATCAAAAACAGAAACATAATGCAACATAGAATCAACAGTAAAAACAATAAAAACAACAATAAAAAAAAAACAAAAAAAAAAAACATGACATTTAGTCAGGTTCCATCAATTAATCTATAATTGAGAATGTTTCAAATGAAAACCTAAACAGGTTTGGTTTTTTGTGGAATTTGCATCCATAAAAGGTTTACCGATTACACTCTTACTGTGTTAGATGGGACAAAATACCTGTTGCTATTTTTATTCCCACTCACAATCACACAGTTTAAAAACGTTAACAGCCTTTCAACGGGCTTCCGGTACGAGGCTCCGTACACCTCTTCCACGGAATTGGAAGATGTGGGAAGGTGTTAGCAAACTTTTTTATTACGGCTTCACATCTTCCTACACCACCGCAGCGAAAGGAAGATACCCGGCATAATTTACTCGGCTCTTAATCAGCGCAGCTGTTTTGCATTAATCATGTTGCATATGCGCGCTGTCAGACTGAGAACCATTCCCAACAAAGTCCTTCAGCAGGAGATAAATCCAATTTGATTCTCGGTCAGAACCATCTGGTCTCTGCAACCTGCAGCCTTTTTCCCTCTTATGCCTTTAAATTCTTTCTAAAGTCATGAAGGTCAAATCTTTCCACAGCCAGTTTGCCATGTGGCCATGCTCTTCTGCTCTGTGCCCAAAGAGGCTGCAGCGCAGGAGGAAATGAGGGGATGAAGAGAAATAAAGGCTTTTGAAACAGCAACTTTCTGCAGAATCTGGAGGAGCCAGGAAAAAATGGTATAAGTGAAAACAAACATCTCAGATATATGAAGTGAGAAAGTCAGAAGATTGTTTTAGACATGAAGGAGGATTTATAGAATTCAAATTAACTTGGTTTTGCTGACATTTTTAAATCTTTTTGCTCAAATACTGTTTGTTTTGTTTATCATTTTAAAGCCTCAAACACAACAGCAGTAGATCTTACTTGTTATGCTTCTCGTTAAACCTTTAACTTTAGTTAATTCACAAATTTAGACGAGCCGATGCGAATCTTCGCCACCACGCTGCTAATCGGAAGTTTCCTGCTTTGTACCTCTGGTTGCTCACTTCGGATGCATTTGAGGTTTTAAACAAGAAAATAAAAACATTTTGAATTTAGTTGAAATTGCAAATTTTAAATTGATTTCAATCTAAAAAAATAAGCATTTGTATTTGTTCAGTGACCCTTTTCTTCCCTGCCTGAAGCTTTAACTTTCGCCCGACCGTGTTGAGAGGCCAGGCAGGTCATTATTTTACCATTTCGTTGTCCAGTCAGGGCTTTTCACTCTCCACATACACTCTAGAGTTATGATTAATGCGCCATTTAAACCCACTTAGCTCACAAACTCAGAATAAAATGCGACTGCACTTTGAATCTTTAGTAAAACATTAAAGTTATAGTTATATAATAAACACCTAGTTGTCACCTGGAGATGTTGGATGCAGTGTTTGTGTGAGGTCTGTTCATTCCTACTATTACTTCAAATCATGTCCATGTGTATAAACAATCCATCTCCAAGCATTATTTTGTGGAGTGGCTCTAAAGCGGTGAGGTCAAGCTGAAGGTAGTTTATTGCACAAACAGTCTCAGAATTACTGCGGCCATTACGTCACAGAGCTGCGGCTGCTTCTGCAGCGCGAAGGAAAGACTCAGAGTCCCGAAGTAACGGCAGGAGATGCTCAGATCAGGCCACAGGGCAACCAGTACAACATAACAACAAACTTTATCTTATTTGTTAGTTTGATTTTAAACTAGGAAAAGGGAATACATTATTCCTTCTAATTTTCCAATCATTAAGTCTCCTCACATCTCAGTTTTTTCATTTCTGGGAGGTAGAAATGTCCTGTAACCCAAATTTGACATATTTCTGATTATTTTGCAAATTATTCCACTCATGCATACAGACACAGAGGTTTCCAAAAGTAATCACACCCTTTAAACGAGGGTTATTGTACAATGTAACTACAGCTGTTTCCATCAACGTTTTTATTTTGAAGTGTCATAAGGGAAGATTGATGGAAACAGTAAAATTTGTAAAAACTTGTGAGAGATTTAAAGATTCCTCAGACATGCATGACTGAATCAAAGCAACACTGCAGGTAGTTTTTTGATGAGGTAATAACATTATAACACGATGTAAAACTTTAAAAAGTCGGTTTACATCATTCTGACCCTTTTCTCATATGTAGAGTATGTTTGAGGTTTTTTCTGATGATCTAAACAAAGCATTCATCATTGTGACATGGAGAGGAAACAATGTTTGGTTTTAGGATTTTTTTACCAAGAAAAATCTGAAAAGTGTGGCATGTATTTGTATTTACCCTCCTGAGTCCTTTGTGACCCGTGCTTAGCTGGAGCTCCAGCTGCTGCTGTATGTTTAGAGTTAAAGGTTTTAGTTTTCTGCTACCTGAGCTGTAGCTCTCTGCAGCTCCTCCAGAGTTACCAGGGAGCTCTGTGCTGCTTCTCTGGTTATCGCTGTCCTTCCTGTCAGTCCAGGTGGACGTCCACGTCCCGGTAGATCTGCATGTCTCCTCTGATGAACCAGAACCAGAACAGCTGCATTTATTCAGAGATTAAATTAACCTCAGCTGATTAAAGAGACGCCTCAGGATAACTGGTTAATAATTACATAGAAAACATAGATTTCAGGAAACAAAATGATTTTTCTTCTATGAAATGCTGATAAAGTCAGCAGCAGACCTGGAGCTTCTCTGCTGGATGAGGCATTTTTTCCACATCTCTAACCAAAATGGTGATCAGATGTTGCCCCTCCCTTGGCCTACATACTTCTTGGTCTTGACATGATTGCACCCGAGGCACTTTTCCTGTACTTATATCTCCATGACTCATCCGTCACACTGATTATGACTTTGCCCATTGGCACCAGCAGAAATAAACATCTCGAGCCACTTCAAAGCGGCGGCTGCTCCCTCTGACATCGATGGCCACAGACCAGACGCAGGGACAGGCGGGGCGTCGTTCTTCCCAAACGCCGCGCTGTTTGGCCGATCTGACGACGGGGCGCTCGTATCGCTGTGATGACTCAGTGCTCCACTACGGCTAAAGAGCATATCATGTAACACTTTGAATCATCTGCAGGATCAGATGTTTGTAACAGAAGCTAAGATGACTGTGAGAAAATTCTGTGTTTGTGTTTTCTGGAGTTTTACTCCCTGCATGTCGTCACTCAGAGAAAAGACGATGAACCACAAATCATTCCCTGCTAAAATATTCAGTATGAACAGACAGGCTGTATTATTCATCAGCACTGATGTGGTGAAATGTCAATTTCTAATCTCATTATGTCTCCAGTCTAAACAGTATATCAGCTCTTTCTCAGGAAGCTCCATTATGTGCTTTTAGCTGATCGGACCGATTCGTTTTCAGAATCCAGTCTTCTTTGGCAGAACTCAGTCAGCATCCAACATGCTGAGTTAGTAATTAGTAAATCTTCCAACCGCTCAGATTTTTCAGGATTTTTCTACTCCTCTCTTAAAGGGACCCCACAGAATTTCTGTCAGATTTAGTTTTTGACTTTTGTTTCCAGTGTTGGACACACATCCACTAATCTGCTAATTTGTTGTTTAGCGCTTTTGTATTTTTGAAGCACACTTAGATTCCCCTAAATTAATGTTTCAGGATCAATTCTAGTGTGCTAATTTACTCAATAGTTTATGAATCTTTCAGTTGATTAAAGTTTGACATCTGTGATGAAGTTTTGGTTGTTGACTATTAGAGATGAACATTTCTGCAAAATTTGTGTTTTGCAAATTGCTGTACAATTTAGGTCTCAACTGCTTCTAAAAACAACCAAAGCATTTTAGAAAAACTCAGCCGTGTTTTTGGCAGTAAGTTCATGTTTTTTGGTGTCTGGAAAATGGACTGTTTCAAAAAACACCTGATTAAGTCACATTCAATAAGCTCTCTACCGTAACCTAGCAACCCAAGCTGAGCTACAGCATGTTTGATCAGGTGGTTTACCGCTGTACAATGGCTGCTGGAAAAGGTAATTTTCCAGCAGCCATCCAGAAACCACTTGCTGCATTGTTGTTGGTTGTGCAGGAGGCTCCACGTCTGCTTTTCAAAGATGTATGTTTATATAATTGCTCATCTGTTTGCAGCCATTTTCACGTGCAAATGTAAACAATGAGTTGGGGGGCGTGGCCAGCAGCAGCTTATTTGGATTTAAAGCAACAGAGGCCCTAAAACAGGGGTGTCAAACTCCAGTCCTCAAGGGCCGGTGTCCTGCAACTTTTAGATGTGACTCTGCTGCACCACACCTGAATAGTATTAGGTCATTAGCAAGGCTCTGGAGAACTGATCTGCACAAGGAGGAGGTGATTAACCCATTTCATTCCAGTGTTTTCTACCTGTGGCACATCTTAAAACTGCAGGATGCTGGCCCTTGAGGACAGGAGTTTGACATCTGTGCCCCAAAACAACTCACTCTGTTGTTTTTTACGGTGGCCGACAGGTGCAAATGCGCAGCAAAAGAGAAAACATGCAAACAAAAAAAAGACACGCGCACAAATTAAATGCGGCAAACAAAAAGCAAATAAAATGCAGCAAACAAAAAAGAAAACACCCCCGAATGAAATGCAGCAAACA
>CAEFZX010024144.1:0-26963 GCA_903066825.1 Alfaro cultratus
TTGCCGTATTTGGTAAAGATCTTCGTGGAAAACAATTCTTAACAATTTTTTTTTTTTTTTTTTTGTTCATATCTGATTTTTTTTTTTTTTTTTTTTTTCAGTGAACTTATTCATCTGCAAAAGAACCATTACGTTTTGATGAATTGCACCTTTGGGGGATTTTGTGATTAATTGATGACCAAATCCCCAAGGCCTCCTCGGCAGCCTCCGAGCAGGTAATAACTTCTATTCAGACAGCTCAAGGTACACCCAGGTGCCAAGGATGGGTTCCATTTTTTAAACTTCAATACTGGGGAAATGAAGACATCCACACTGCCAAGCTGCTCCATTACAATCCCTCACTTTGCAGACCTTAAACCACCTCTTTATTAGTACTCCCATTCTGTTCTGTGGTTGGGGAAAAAAATTATTTTTCTTTGTGCTGGAAACTCGGTTGTTGTTGTTTGGCTGTGCTCGCTATTGGACCATTTTCTGTTTGAATGTACTGTACACTCACTGGACTTTTTATTAGGTACACCTCTCTAGCACTGATTGGATCAGAATTGTCTTAATTCTTCATAGCATAGATTCAACAAAAATCTTTCTGAGATTTTGGTTTGTTTTGACATTATAGCTGCTAATCTGCACAGACGTGTCAGCTGTACGTCCATGAAAAGCAAACCGCATTCTGATATCACCCAAAGGCGTTCTGTCAACCCAGTGACTGTACAATACTCCATACCTGTAAAGAATTTAACCGCTATTCTATTGCTGAACATTTCATTGACAATATAAGTTACAATTTGTCCACATTTTCCAGATTTTTTTTTTTATTTTTTGGACTCAGGAACTTCCCCTCTCAGGACTCGGATGTGTCCGTTTTAAATGGAGACGGCAGGTTATTTGATCGGGAAGTCGAAGAAAACTCCACATTAAACACAAACACAGAACTTCGCCTTGGGTTTCATCTATCAAACGCCTACAACGCAGCTTTGACTCTTAACACTTAAAACTGTGATCAAAACACCTGGCGTATCAGACTCGTTAGGACGAGCCGCTCATGAGAGAACAACCCAAACAGCTGATAGGATGAACTCTTTGTTGTGGCTTGTGTGAATTTTCAAGGCCACGTTTTTGTCATAACAATTTGTCAGCCATGAACTCCCAATTAACCCAATACACATTCAGATCAGAAAAAAAAAAAAGTCTTTCAGAACAAAATCCTCAAGAAACATTTTAAAGCTCTGCTTGCAAGCTGCTTCAAATCCAGCAGCACAAAGTGGAAACACGTGTAGTTTCTCCTGGAGTCTTAACGTGACAATCAAATATGCGAAAGGTTCATCAGAACAACAACACTGTTTTGTTCTTTGTTAAATTCTTATGCAGAAATTAAATGTCAAGCTGTGCCTACAAGCTAATTACATTTAGCCTAAAGAGGCTAGGTGGACAATAATATGGTTACAACGGCTGCAAAATTATGTTAAAAAATGAGGCGTGAGCAAAGCAACCGTCCAACTTCAGTGAAATTTGCTGCGTCTGACCAGATGTTAAAGGTAATTCAGAATGTTGCTGATAGAGCAATGAGGCTGTGCAGAAGTTTCAAATTAACGTGCAATTTCCACCAATGCATCAGAATCAAAAACATTTTTAGCTCCATACAGTTTGTCTTTCTGCAAAGTTTCAAATATATTAAATTAAATTATGACTAGGGCCAGGACTTTATCCCATTAATTCCGATTATTTAATTACATGGAGGACAAAAACCGCTTCTCTTGACCCGCTTTAGAAGCGGATCAGTTAGCCTGCCAGCTAACTCCTTTTAGATGATATCAGTTTAGAAATAGGAGCACGTTGCTCTTGCAGCTCGTTAAAAACAAGCTGCTACATGTTTAGCATCTCAATACTGAACATGTAGCAGCAGCACAGACGTCCCCGATGCTAACATCAACGTCCACATTAGCATTGGGGACGATTTTTAGAGAAGATCCATGAAGATCCTAAAACACTTGAAAGCTGTGCAACATCCCTCTGCCTCAATCTGATGGTTGAATAACCTAAACAACACATTAAAAAAACAATGTTGTTCATAAATATCTTTGCATCATGTCTATTTGTTCATTGATTTAGCATCAAAAGGGGGATTTGAATTGAAAACGTTTATTTTGTTTAGTTTTTGATTCAAATGCAATTAGTCACAGACCCCGTAAAATTTTAATAGAGTCCCAATAATAATTATATTCCACACCACCACTAAACTGACTAGAGCAGAACAAATGCGCTAAATAGCAATCATTAGGCAAACCTAGCAGGTGAGGGTAATTGTGCAAATAGACAGAAGTGTGATCCATTTCAAAATAACTCCAACACAGCAGCTATCGGACATCACAGGAATATTACCCAGCCTCATTCTGACATCCAAACATGAATTCCTCCTTTGTCTCTTTTCCCTCTGTCTTCCTTCCTCCTTTGACTCATCCCTCTTTCTTTTCTTTTTTTTTCTCAGCGGAGACAATTAAAGTGTGACAGTCTGTCTCACCTTGTAAGGCAGAACACATGGCATTTTAATTACCGGCGGACAACACTGGGGCCTCCACGCTGTTTTACCGGTTCTCCGATGTAGCCCTAATGTACCTGACAGGGAAGGCACGCTAGACCTGAAATTACAGGGATTAATGTTTCCAAGACTAAACACTTGAAACGGGCGCTCTGATGTGAGGGCCATGCAGGGGAGCAGGCAGAAAATCCACTTAGAGCGTCATTTCTTTGGCATTATTCACTCTTGAAAGCGCAGCATGTTTCAGCGAGCCTCGCTGATGAATGTGCTCTCCTTGCCAGGCAAACTTTAATTTGGAGCGCTTAGTGTTAGTGGCACAATAATTGTGAGGAAAGGGGGAAAGAACACAGCAGGCCCAAAGGACAAGGACTTGTTGAAGTTAAATAGAAATATTTAATGGCTGCTTTGATCCGTGTGCGCTGGATTCTCCTGAAGGTCCACGACACGGTAATGCAACATTTAGGGAACGCAATGCAAAGCACACTGATGCACTAATCCAGCGACGCTTGTGAAGGCGGACCGGAGCATGAGCGTGTTTCATTTAGACATGTGCTCAAAAGGACGTTTGCATCGAGAGAAAAAAGTGGCAAGCAACGCGTGATACGGCTAAGTCAGGTAAAATTGTGAGGTATATTTACTGTTGGAATGATTGGATCTATGCAATCACAGCTGAGACCACAAGTCAATCTGGCATTAGGTTCTGGAACAGAGAGCCTGAAAGAGACACCCATTGGTCAGTCACTTGATCTGGATGGCATTGAAATTGCCAGTAACATTTTATTTGAAGGGTGTGCATAAGACTGACATGACATAAGCATGAAGGAGTCAAGAATGTTTATGACTGTTTTCATTAAGTGTCATGCAGTAAATAATGACACTTTTAATGCACTTTTTATGCAAACTGTAATAGAACTTTGCATTAAAAGTGTCATTATTGATAGAATAATGCAAAGTTGACACTTTTAATGGACTTTTAATGTATGTTCTGGTGCAA
This sequence comes from Alfaro cultratus, assembly GCA_903066825.1. Lineage (NCBI taxonomy): Eukaryota > Metazoa > Chordata > Actinopteri > Cyprinodontiformes > Poeciliidae > Alfaro > Alfaro cultratus. The sequence continues at coordinate 3,528 of CAEFZX010024144.1, forward strand.
CTTTCCATTAAAAGTGTTATTTACTGCATGACATTTCATGACAACAGTTGCAAACATTCATAAAAACGCCTTCATGTTCATGACTGTTGCTTTGTCTTGTTTGTGACAGTGTCATGTCAGTCTTATGTACATCCTTTCAAATAAAGTGTTAGCAAACTGTCTTATCTTTGACCAGGGTATGTCATTCAAGTCAAACTTTAAGGTAACTTGCACATTTCTTATGAATTGGTGCAAGATAAAAGCACTGAACCGAAACTGGTTTCTTGAACATGAAGCTAAGTTAACTGCTCTCAGTTATCATCATGGATGTACAACCTACAAATCTGCAGCAAGTGTGTGATGCTACCATGTCAATATGGAAATTTTTTTTGAGAAATGTTTCGGACGCCTCGTTGAATTTAAAGCAGTTCTGAAAGCAAACGGGGGTCCAGCAAGATGTACCTAAGGAGATGTTATGAAAGATCAGAGTTCTACTTATAAGAATTATGATCCATAGGGGATGAAAAGTTTGGATCTGTACGAAAACAAACTTGACAGGAGAGTGTGACACCTGTACTGGTCTTCTTAGTTATGCAAATTAGTATCTTGGAAATGCTGGAGGTTTGGCGACGCAGATGGTAAAGCACTGAACTGGTTGAAGATTATAGAAATTAAACTGAAAGGCCCTCTCAAACACATACTCAAATATCTAATCAAATTCAACTCAAGCGATTCACATGCAGCAGCTCATAATCACATTCCCCAAACCCGTACTCGGAGGACGAGCCATCTGCATGGCCGTACGTGGAGTTCACAGTTCATCAGATCCTGTGTTGGCGCCGGAATGCTGAATGTGGCAGGATTTAGGATTACCTCATCGTCTCTTTCCAACTCAAACAAGTTTAGAAGCTAAATGAGGACAACATTGTCTTCTGTGTAAAAATATTTACACGGAAGTCAGTATATCCTTCTTTTACCCTAACCATTGTATTTTTTTTTTTTACCCCTTTCTGCATCTGACTCCAGAACAAAAGAATGTGACCATCAAACACACACTTCCTTCCCCAGTCACCTTAGCTGACGTATCTTCTCTTGATAACTCCAATATGTGGTGTAATGGGATTTATTTCAGAAAACAACATAATACTGACAGTCAAGGATGGTGATGGTAGTGTAATGGTTGGGGTCTGCAACAAGTTGTGACCTTAAGCTCAAGTACACATGAGTTATGGAGCCGGATGATCTAAGGCACACAAGCAAATCCACTTCTAAGAGTGACCTCTTATTTTGGAGTGACCTAGTCAAAGCTGGGATGCTGAGGAATGATATTAGGTGTCTACAAATGCTTGAAAACCCTTCAATGTGGCTGAATTTAAACGCTTCAGAAAAAAGCGCTTAGAATTTCTGCAGGGAAAATTTAATATCTTGTCACACCTTGATAGTCTGGTAGGCTCAGTTCGATTGGGGACCAATTTGCTTTCAAGCTGCACTGTGTCAAATCATCCAAACTCTTCATAAAACTGTTCACCCTTGCTTTTTGATGTGTTGTGTTCACCTGTTCACCCACTTGGTGGCGCTGCACCAAGAACTACTTAAGGTAACAACACAAAAACCTCTAAAGAAGATACTGAATGCAACTTCCGTCTCCCCAAAATGTGAAAGAAAATGGAATTCTGTGACATTATAGCTGTTCTAGGTTTGTAGTCTGTCATGATGCTAATAGAACCTGTTAGACCAGAGTTCACTTTTTTGGTGCCCATCTGAGTTCGATCACGCAACGACCGGACAGTTTGGTTAAAGCGTGCTGAATAAGGCTGGAGTGAATGAACCATAGGTTTTTCTTAAAGGGTCAGGCCAATGTACTTAGTATTTTTCCCTTCATTGATTAAATGAATAATTAAAAGCAGTATTTTGCAATTCCTCAAGTTATCTTTGTCTGATATTACAATTTGTTTGGAAATTTCAAGTTTAACAAAAAAGTGAAAACGGAAAAATCTTTATTTTTTACTGCACTGTACATACTGTATTACATTTCAAGCTGTAGAAATTGAATATTTACAAGATTTCTTTGTTTCTCTATGTTGCGTTAACAAGTCAAAATGTATTCAGTGCTGCTAGTTTTAAATTCTATCCAACATAAAGGATGCGACTGATTTCTGGTTTCTATCAGGCCCATGGACAGAAGAATTATCTGGAAACAAGTGTTCAGGGACCATAAAGATTTCCGATCCCAGACGTTCTTTGCAACAATTGCAAGGTCCTCCCTTCTACTGCTGCTTTAGTGAGTAAATAGCCAATAATGAGCTACCCCATTTATATGCATCATCTATGGTCGAGTTTTGAAATGTGGAATATGGAAGATAATCAGAAACTTAGTCATTTTCTGCTCTTTTTTGACTTTTGTTCAAATCCTGTGCAGAGATCTGTTGCATTCACCAAAGCCAAGTTAAAGTTGGAGTTAACTGCATTGATTGCCAATCAAATGGGGAAAAAACCTTGTGCCAGACACTGATGAGTGAAAAGTTTCTGATGCATCTGATGTGTTGTAATTGGTGTATCTTCAGTGTATATCCTTGTCTTTAAATATTTGTTTATGGCCATTTTCTGTGCTGTGTTCAAATTATCTTCACCCATCAATGATTGCTTAGAGGTTTCCTGCATTCTCTCATTTTCACTTATACTTCCCTGAAGGCCTGTTTGTGTTGATTTTAAAGCCATGTTTGTTGGAACCAGGAGAATAACCATTGGATTACTGCAGTCTGTCATGAAGCTAATAGAACCTTAGTATTTCCTTTTGAGGTAATTTCCAGCTTTGTAATCTAAACCCTGACATTTAAACATGTTTGAATTTACAGTGATTTTTCCCTTATTCACAAAAATCAAAATTACTCAGATTTACTGTATTCAGTTGAAACAAGAAGTTTACATACACAGAATGAAAAGAAAATCAGCTCCTCCCCCCCGTTTGGTTCTGATTTAACATTTGTTTTAATCAGACCAAATGTCTTTTGTTTTAGGTCAGTTAAAATTACTTTTTTTTTTTGTTTGCTTAGTGCCTCAATAATGAGAAGGAACATGTCTGAATTTATTTATTTTTTAAAATTCTTTAGGCGTTTATATATATATTCCTCAGTATCTGATAAAATTGCCTTTCGACTGTATGCTTTGGATCAGACATTCTGGGTTTCCATCCATTAGTTTCTCCCCAACAGTTTTTCTGGAGTTCTGGTCCATTTCTCCCGATAGACCTGGTGTAACTGAGATAGGTTTGTAGGCTGTCTCGTTCCTTCATGCCTTTTCAGATCTACTCCCAAATTACCTGTAAAACTGCATTCAGAGATTTGTGAGGTTCACACCAAGACATTGACTCTTTTGACCTTAAACAAGTTTGTCTAGATGCTGGATGTTACTACGTATTTGGAAGGGTAATCTGCTCCCGAACTTTAACTTCCTAATTGAGGTCTGTAGAATGTGGTGTCAACATTTCCACACAAAGCTTGTTATGGCCCTCCTTTTGAATAACACGACAACCACAATAGATTGACAGAGTCCCTGTAAATGCGTAAAAATATAACGCAAGTGGGGGCTCGTCCGGGATTTGAACCCACAACCTCTCACTGACAGACATGTAGCATGCTTTATCCTCATGATGCATCAAAACATCCCCAAAACATCATGCTGCAATCTCCATACTTCACAGTTAGTGTTTAGCAATTGTTTATTCACCAAACATAATGATGCTCATTATAGCCATCATGTCTGTACTTCCAGCATCTGGAAATTGTCCCCAAGGATGAAATCCCAGATTTTCTTCCTGATATCTTGGTGGATTTATTGTAACTCATGTCAAACCAGAAAGCAGGGTGTTTTAGGAGTGGCTTTTAAATACATCCACAGGTGAGCTTCACAGTTAACTCAGAGTAATTATTCTGGATGTGAACTTGTGATTTGGAAGACATTAATAAATAAATCTCTGACATGTTCTTTCTCTCATTGTGGCATTTAGTGCATAGCAATTATTTTTGGTAATACTAACTGAACTAAAACAGGAGAAGTTTGATCTGGTTCCATTTCAGACTGGGGGTGGGGGAGTGTCTTTTTATTTGGTGTATGTAAACTTCTGGTTTACTTCCCCACTAATATGTCAATGTCCCTCTGCAAAGTGCAAAGGCACCACGCACTTTGCTGCTGTCAGCAAAATGCTGGCAGAATTCTGGCTGAATACTTGACCACTGAGAAAATTTTCAAACTCATTTTAATTGGTCTACTGGGACGGACCCAACTTTTAGAAATAGACCGCAGAATTTCAATGCAGTTGAGATTACTGCCACTACAGAACTTCAGTGTTAGCTTCTTTATTTTTTCCAAAGCAAAATTTCAATCATTTTAATGTTGTAACACCCAGCCTTGTTCAAGTTCCTCTTGACTGACCCAATCTGTCCTGTCAGATGACAGAAAGTTGTCAGGATGTTCCAGAGCAACCCGTGAACTCCCAAAGCTTAACCCATCATAAACTGAAAGACTCTTTTAACACCAGTGTCAATAACCAGAGTGATGTGAGTTTAACATCAACATTGCCAGATAAGTTGCTGGCAAAGAAAGACAACCAGGCTTTTACTGGAATTTGTAGTTGCCCACATGAACAAAATGCCTTCTGGGGAAATGATTTAAGTTCAGAAGAGACAAAGATTAAAGGTCTTAGCTCATCTCTAAGCAACTCTTCAATGATGTGTGTATTTTTAACTTAAGAATAAGACAGTAGTTAAACAGTGCACTAGTTTTGAAAAAAAGAAGTCTGGGTACTGTGGTAGTAGGATGCAGCTTTTTGCCAATATATACCGCAATGTGTCAGAAAAGAAGCCTTCAAGGTTCAAGAAACACAGAGATTATTTTCTAAAATAAGAAATATCTGCAAAAAGGTTACATTTCAATGCTTAGCAACATCTGCTGAAATATAAATGTCCTACCTAAGACAGACACGTCTTCTAAAAAGTAAAGAACATGACACAAAAAAAGGGGAGTGTTTGCTTCCCTGTTAATGCTAGAAGGTTGATTTTACTGCAGGAGCTCGGCAGACGTTGATGGCCATGGACAAGCATCACCAGCTAAAAGCACAACAGCCATAAAAATACCATTATAAAATTGTGTGACAAATTGTATAGAAGCAGCCCAAACACAAGTGTAATTTTCTCTCCACGCTGGGGTTTGATGGAGATGCACTGTGCCTCAGGATACCTAATGCATCATGCACAAGGATGGTCAGTCGCCCACAGACACTCTTGGGACGCATCAGTGTCTTAATAAACCTTGATAACATCCTGGTCTGCTGGCCTGTATCCATTCAGATTCTTGGAGAGCTCCACCATTTCAGTTTCAACAAAGTGCTATGATAGTAAACATTTTCCTCCCATATTGTGTGAGTAATGAATCCTGAACAAACAGCACAGCATGAGGACTGTATGGGAACATTTTTACTCTCTGAGCAAATGCATGTGACAGAAAACATAAAAAAAAAAAAAAAATCTCATCTGACATCAAATACCAATCTATCGTGTTATTGTTCCTAAATGTAAGCAGAGCGCCATAGAGGCTGAGCATGCTTTTTTGAACATATTTCTGTGCACTTTGTTCCAGACGGAAGATCAGTAGATGTAGATCAGTAGGAGTTGGAGATGAGGATCAGTAGGGTTGCAGATGATTATCAAAGGAAGTACGCTATCTTTGTGGATGGTTAGCCTCCTGCTGCAGCTAATATCTCACCCTAAATATAGAATATGTATATATAAAAAAAACTAGAACTTAGCAGCACATTTGGATGACTGCTGACATATTATGCTTAATGTAACAAATAATCCAGAAATAATTAAGCTTTTATTGTTTTAATTGATCCAAAAAATTGTTTTGTGTTAAAGTTTAGTGATTGTAACAGTGACAAAAATGTCCATATACCTTAAAACTATATGTATGGATTTACATGGCCTTTAGTGAGACAAACAGGAAAAAGAATCGCACATCCTCCATCAAACCTAACAGCGGGCGTGAGGTGCTTTCTATTGTCTTCATCCTCTGTTTCACTCCAAACCAATGTTGGAATGTTTGGTTACAGTAAAAGGTTAATCTAATGGGCTTCACACACGGGACATGATAACGACATCAACAAAAGTTATACATTTTTCAACTTTCTTGTGTCGTGTGCCTCTCTACGTGAACAAGCTTGAAATGCCACATTCACAAATTTCTCCAGTCGCTTGGCAGGAGGAGGGTGGGTGATTGTCGCCTCATCGCACAATTACCTCATCGCGCATCGGTAATTGTGTCAAAGCACACAGTTCCAGTATCGCTCATGAAGAGAAAGGCGAACGCCACATCTGTATATTTGTGATGGAATGTAGTTGGTATGGAAATAGCACCTACAGGTTAGGAATACTTTATTCGTAAGCACTAAGCTGGAGTAGTGTGATCTGCATTACTATCGATGTGGCCCCATTTTATCCATCCATCCCCCGTCCATCCTGGCTTGGCATCGTACAAGACATCTAGAAACCTTAACCTGGTCTTGCTTGACTTAGCCCCAAACACATTTTAGTTAAAAACCATAGTCTCAGATTTACAGGAGATGACTTTCATCCTAGTTACTTCTCATAGTACATGAGCTGAAGAAGCCAACAGAACACATCATCTGCAAAAAGCAAGATGAGGGAATGTACCTAATGTTTTGTACCATTAATTGAATCTGATGTGATTTTGTTTCTTAACTTGGAACTTATTCATTACTGAATACAGTTTTTCAAATTAAAGGTTGCGTTTTTCAGTGTTAAATGACGCCATTGTCTCGTGTCTTGTGTGTGCATAAGAAAATTCAGTCAACAATCCTGTCGCACCTAAACGTAATTTAGTTCCACAGGAATGTATTTTGAAGGAGAGCAGGCTGGAGCTACGGCTGGAATCCGATGATAGTACAGTAACCAGAGCAGGTATGCAGCTTATTGCTGAGCAATGGATTTTATGAGTTTAAGTCTGGGTTCCTGTGTGTGTGAGGGCGACTGAGGTCAGCATGCCTTGCTCGAGGAATACTGTACAGCTTCCACATTTTGTTCTCGACAATCACAAGCTCCAGCTAAGTCATCACATCTCTGCCTTCGCCGCCCGCTCTCCTTCTCGCCTCCACTTTCCTCCTTCCATCTTCCAGCCTCTGCACCTCAGCCAAGGTTATCTCTTCCATCGATTCTTATCATCGGCTTGTCATTTGATCTATTACACCAGCACCCCACCTACCTAATGATAGCTTGATTAATTATTGCCCCCCTCCCCACCCTCCCCTCTTCCCTGTGGGGCAAAGAGTTCAGACACTGCCAGCAAATATTCCTAAGATTAAGATAAATTTTTATTGTCTTAACTCCCTGGAGTTTCAGAGCCATGCCAATTTGTGTTGAAAGCCAGGCTAAATTAAAGGTGCTGGAATGGGCTTGAATGTTGCTCCATTGATGCCAGATGTGCACACAAGCATGCAGTGCTTTGAGTTTTTGCTGCTCTTTCTGCTAGTACACCGAGCATTATCTCGAAAATGAATACATTTTGTTTAAAAAAATGAGAAACGTCTTCATTCCGGTCCAAACGCCATTCAGTTTTAATGATAAGCTTTATTGACGTTTTATTGCCTGAAAATAAATGCGAAAATGATAAATGAAGCTAAAGGCAAGGCTAAATTAATGATTTTTTAACTGCCTTGTGCATCACATCGGTTTAATCTCATTTTCGGAGCATTTCAAATCCTTGTATTTATTTCGCCTCGAAATTAAAAGCTACAACTAAAGATCCATTGAGGGCGTTTATCATCTGAAGGTTTCCATCAGGCTGAGAATTTGATGTCTATTTGTTCTGGCACCAAAATGCCTCGTGGGTATGAAAAGATCAACATATTAGCAGTCCATTAATGCCAGTGAAAATGTCTCCGGCTGCCAACAGCTTGTAAAAGACACTGCTTTGCCTTGAGCAACGCATATTGTATATTTGAGTTGGCAGGTAATTCAGAGATAATGCACACACCATTCGTGGAGAAATTACAGAGCGGGATTATGAGGGCAGAGTTTCCCTGACATTTTCTGTTTATTTAGGTCCTGTTGCGACAAAACCCATTTAGTTTGTTCCTGCTGATATACCAATGTTTTAATGGACCATAATTAACTTAAATGTACGCTTTTATTGTTACTTTTCTCAAGTCCACTGCTTTGACCGAGTGTAGTCGCTCAAGTATATTTAACATTTTGAGTATCCGCAAAGTACCAAAATGGGACATTATTATCGTACCACAAGTTTTCTTCATCTTTAACTTATTTTAAATCAACAGCAATTTAGTCTGCAGTTTAACAGGATTCCTGATTACATTAAAAGCCTGGATATTAGAGACGTTTATCTCACAAAGAGCAATTTACTTCCTGTCTGACATTGTCTGGTTCAGTGTAAGCTGTTATTTTAAGACTAGAGTATTCTAACATTCTGCAGGCTATCTATGTTTGAAATGAAGTTTTTGTGTTGATGCCCAAACAACAGAATTGTGTGATCATACTTACAAAAGTACCAAGGAGGTCTCCATCGCTTTTAAGTTGTTTATGTGGCAGGCACTAGAGTCTAAGTGCCTGCCACTTAGCAATGCTAACTTTAGCAATATTAGCATTGCTAAAGTTGGAATCAGCATGGTAGCTACCTGTTAGCACTAGCCTAAGAGCTCAGTATGGATTCCCAAAGTGTGTTCTTTCTCCCAAAGCTGCAAGAACAAAGCTACATCGTTTTGTTATTGTGGCTTGTTCTTATACACGCTGCATTCTGGGCAGGACTTCGCTCTTGAGCGTTTTCAGTCTCTGCCCCTAAACGTTGGGATGAGTTCCCTTTGAAAATCAGTCACTTTTGGCCGACGCTGTTGTTTTACAGTACTTCATAAATAAAATTGTATCCAGTGGTACTTCATGAATGGAAATTTCAAGCGGGTGAGGTATGCTCACAAATTCTCGCTTAAGTTCTTGTGGAGTCTGAAAAGACCTGGACCAGAAGGAACATTAGCTTCTTTCTTCTCAAATTGAACTGAAAATAATTAGGGCCACAGATTTTAACTTGTGTTTTTTACATACAAAAGTCCCGATTCAGAACCTGACATCCGCAAACAGCGATGGGCGAGAAGGCTGCTTCTCTTGACCCACCGGTGGTTCCTTTTTGCTTGGAACTGATATAACAGGGCTTTGCTCCAATCTGAGGGTCCATTAACCTAAGTTGCCAAATAAAAACAATAAATGTCTTTGTTGTTGAGCTCATTTGTCTATAGTCAAATTATCAGAAAAAAAGTTTTTTTTTTAAATTGAGAATGTTTATTTTGTCGATTTTTGGTTTTTGATTAAAAATGACAGACCCTCCAGTAAATAAGATTTATTTACACCTAGACCCAATAGACTTAAACTGGATATTTCTACAGTAAGCTGAACTGAACTATTTTGAGAATGATGGAACTTTTCTTCCATTGTTAAAAGCAAAATAGTGACATTTTAATGACTTTTTGACATTAGAAGCACTTTACACTATGCATAATTTACAATCTCTCATGATTACCATAAGCACACTGAGTAAGGAGTAGTTGATATGGGATAAATATATATTTGATTAACTTTATACCACTCACTGCAACTGCTAAAGATAAAAACATCATCTTAAGCGATAGCGTTTTCATGTGATAGAAATTTCAAATGAAAATTGTTTTGAAAGAGTTACTGTTTTTATTACAAACTCCGTAAGACACACACTCTCTCAGGCACATCCAGTATTATTAAACCAGTTTGCCCATCCATGTAATTAAAAATATGTCACAATCTTCTGCTTAGTTATTCTTTGGTTTCATTTTAGTGTTTGTCAGTTATTCCTCCACAGAGACAGACTGTTGCTAAACTATCTCTAGTTCCTTGCCCAGCAATGTCTTTCTTTGTGTCCTAACTTCCTTCCTTTTATCTGTTCTTATGACTTTCTTCCTTGTGCCTTAATAGCTTTTCTTCCTTCCTCCCTCGTATCCTAGGGAGGATACAACAGCACTTTGCACCAATCTGATGATCGATTGGTCCATCTTTCCATGGACATCCATCCGCGGAAGGATGGATGTCCTTCCATCCTTCCTTTGGTTTCTTGTGTCCTTCTTCACTTCATTCCTTTTGTCCTACCTTCATTCCTCCGTTTCGCCCATCCTTGTCCCTTCCCAACTCGTTTTCCCTTCTTCCATTGTGTCCTTCCTGCATTCCTTGTCCTGCATTCCTCTCATCTTTCCTTGTCCTTGCATATTTTTTGAGTCATCCCTTTCTTCCTCCCTAATGCACCAGCTCCCTTCTTTCTTTCCATCATCCCGTTTTCAAATTTTTCCAGGTCACATATTTAAAAGCTTCCCACTGCAGAAACATTTTCCATAAATGGAGGGTTAACAAGTATTTTGTATTTTATATACCAACCTAAAGGACTGAGATTTTAGGAAAAGATGGACTTTTTAAAAATTCTGATGTTTCCTCCTTTGTTTTCCTTTTCTTCATTTTGAGTCATTGTTGCCACTGTCTGGCATTAAGATTGATGTGCTGGGAGAAAAAGGCCACTACCACTGCAATATTGAGCATCTCCCAGTAAGAGAGCACGTCTTCCGTCTCCCTCTAACTGAAACAAATGGACAGCTTCTCTGAAATACAAATCTTCAGATTTTTTTTTTTCAAAAAGCATTTTTTACCCCCTCTCCAAGCATAAAACATACAACTGTTTTCGCTTTCCTCCTCACCCTGAGGAACCCCTGACACTACAGAGACGGCAAATGGCAAATCTGATGATACAGATTAGCCTCATAAAAACTTAATCTAATAGAAGTATTTATTCCTTTCGGCATACTTTATCCGGCTTCCAGCATTCCCTTTGCGGGGAACCAGTGTCCTTAATCGAAGCGGATTGTCAGGACATCTTTTAAAATAAGATGTTTTTCTTTGCTTCACTTTGTGTTGTCAGTCAGGCAGACAGCCGGTGCTTAAAGACATCCTAACGGCTGATATACACCCCAGTTCAGTGAGCGAGGACGGCGTTTGGAGACGGCATTAATCTCTGCTTTATGCAACAGAGTCGTGGCTATAGAGGAAGGGAGACCAGACACTTTGCCTTCGTGAATAATGCCCAAGAGCAGCTGCTGGAGAACATATGCACACTTCAGCAAAGTCTGTCTTCTCTGTTCTGTTTGGTGATGATGGAAGTCTGATAAATGACGCTCACCGGGTAGGAAAAAAAGTAAACAGCAGGGATGTGCCCACCCTGTTATCCTTGTAGGTCAATAAGCCATGTAGGCCTTCAGAATCTCGTCCATGCATAAGGGCGCTCTTCAAGGAGACAAATTTCCTGTTTTGCGTTGCAGCAGGAATGCGTGTGTGTGTGTGTGTGTATGTGAGGAATTAGGGAAGTCTGCTATCGCACTCCTTCTCAAAGCACACGATATTCATCTTTCCTCAGAAACGCTCAACAGCTACTGAACCAGGTAAAGAGCTCCCAAATGATGATTAACGGTGGCAATTATCAAATTATTCTGGATCTGTAAGGTGTGCAGATTTATTCACTCGCATTCTTCCCTTCATTAAGAACTTTAAAAGGAAATGAAATGTTCCTTTTGATTTGCTCTGTTGTCGTTTTTAAGTATTTGTGTGATTTTAACATTTTAACATCTGGAGCAGTTAAAATGAAAGGATTGAGCCAGGGTCAGTTTTGACTCTGTTATGTAACAATTTATATTTCATAGGCTCAGTTGTGTGACTTTACAAGTCAGAACAGGACTATATATGTGTCCAACTCTGATGCATGTTGATGAATCCTCAGAAACAGACCATACCGGAAGCCTGATGTCGCCAACTAGTGGTGACATCTAGGCGCTGTTTTAATCATTCACATGCTGATATGCGCTAAGTGCTATATTCAAAATAAATATACTTTGTTTAAAAACACATCAAAAACAACCGGTCTTCTAAAAATACAGTGCTTCTTAAAAGTATTGGATGTTGGAAGTTTTTCCCTTTTTATTGCTTTTACAAATCAGTCATGATCAACCATTTCACATTTCCTGTTGTGTTTTGACAATTTATCATTGCTGATGAGCTCTTCTGCTGCCAAGACCTGGAAAAACATCTTATGCTGCGATTTAAACTGTCAGATGAGGTCCTGTAACGACAAAATATTTAATAAAAATTGTTGAATTCACTCCTCCCGTTCCACTAGGGGGCTCTGTAGTTCATCTACATTGGTTCAAGTGACTTGACAGCAAACAGGAAGTGATTTGCCAGCGAACCGGATGTTGCTTGTGCCGTGTTGGATGAAGAAAGCAAGCTAAAGTAACATCGTCCGATGTGGTAAATTGATTTTTGAATGTTGTAAGCTATTGTTTTGGCAGGTTAGCTTTACGCTAATGAAAGCTAATTCTAGCGATTTTGTGATGTACTTACTACAGTTGGCAGCTAATTAGCACAATACTAGCCGTTGTTTATGGCACAGAATGGTTTAATGCCCAACTGTTATACTCTGTAAGGTATTGCATGGGCAAACTGTGCTTTATAATTTTAGTTAAATCAAGTATAAAGTTGGTGATCAGATGCTCACATGGTTTTCCTTAAATGTATAAATCTGTGATTTAAGTTTGTGTTTATTTCAGTATTATGCAATTTCAAGTATGGCAAAAATACCATGCAACTATAAAAATAATTACCAGCTTATGTTCTTTGTAACAAATGTAACAGTCTGTCTGATATGACCATGTGTCTTCATGCCTGACTTTTGACAACGCTCACACATTCCTATAAAGGACTGATGACTTGCTGGGCTTCTACATTTCCAGCTCAGTGTATCTAGGTGGAAAAAGATGTAAATTTTTTGGATTATCAGCAGGCACAGTGTTGCATCCAGGCAACACTGTGCCTGGATCCAGGCGGGACAGACGGGTGTTTTTACTCTTTCTACATGCCTGTAGGAAACTCCAGCACCTTGTGAAAACCAGAAAAAGTATTTAGCTCGGAGACCAAAATCACCTTTCAGCTTTTTCATGGAAACAAAATGTTTCTTAGACATAAAAAAATAAGTTACTAGATATGCTGGAGGATGAGTGCACAATTCTGGTAGAGCTATGGAATTTAGTGGAGGCTCTCAAGAAAAAAAATGGGTTGATAACACCTGGTGTAGTAACTCAAGGGTCAATAACTGTAATATTTATCAGTCTATACGATTTCTTAACACCCAACAAAAACCTGGACAGAGGTGCTGACATAAAGCGAAACTTTGTACAACTTGCATCACCCAAAACTAGCAAAAAGACAAAATTTGTTCTTTACATTGTCTATACTAATAAAAAGTGTCCAGCTTTGTAGCTTAACGGTAAACTGCGTCAAAAAAGGCTGGAGCTGGTTTTTGCTAATGATGCTAATGTGAAGCCAAATCAGAATTTAGCTTCATGTTAGCCTCTCTGCATCAAAGCTAAACAATCCGGCTGTTCCTACGGTCACAAGCTGTTGGATAGACTTTTAATGATTGGCTGCACGTTTGGCTGTTTTACTCAATTTAGTGCAAACATCAATTATTACTCCCTACATCACAGAAAAAAGGGCCTTGTACAAAGAATGATTGCAGCAGCAGCACAGTGAGACAACAAGGGTCCAGTAAATGACTCCATCAGCTGGCAAATTATCATTTGTCTGATACGGATTGGGTTTGTGTTTATGACGTCAAGGACAATTGGATCGAAAGAAGCAATAAAATCCTTGCAGCTGGCCTCTGTGGTCTGGCTTAATGTTTTCAAGAGCTCTCTTTTTTTATGTTCTCTCTCTCTCACTCAGTGCCACTTACTATCGAAGTGTTAACTATCCAAGGACATTGCTAAGGTGAAGGAAGCGGCACGTCAGCCACAAAGGCAGACGGCCAAACAAACCGACCTGTAGGGGAAAGACAGACAGACAGAGCGCAGCTGAGAGTCAAACAATTTATTTCTTTTTGTCTGCCTTTCCTTGGTATCTTTCTGACAAACACCCCCCACCCTGGCAGGTTCCTCTTCCTCCCCCTGCTTGTCATATGCGGTTTCAGATTGCCAACCAAGCTTTGCACCTCCAAGGGAGCTTCAGGCAAGTGTCACTTTAAGTTACACCCGGTGCGTAAAAGCCCGGCACTGAGCTAGCGGTCATAGATCTGTGCGAAATCAGGTCAAATGTCGGCGTCTCCATCCCACCCCTCCTGGTGATTGGTACAATTGGAGAGCAGAGCCTGGCGATTTGAAAAGAAGAAAAGATGGCACAATCAGTGTGCTAACCCACCACCCCCACTGTCTCTGTGCAGTCTGCCAGAGAGTGAATAATGCAGACCTATCACAGGACTGAGACAGAGCCACAGGGCAGGGAAAGAGGAAGAACACTGCTTGGAGTAATGTTGCATATGACCCATGTCTATCAGGGTTTTTTTTTTTGTTTTGTTTTGTTTTTTTATGGAAGACAGCTTATGCCAGTCAGTATGATTTTTACTGGCAGTGAAAGCATGATTCAAAAATATTCACCATCCAGTGAAATTGGATTCAGGAATAACTCCTATTGAGTTTTTTTTTTTTTTTTGGCTCCCCAATGTCCAGAAACATGAATGTTGTGTTGACTGGTAACCCCAAACTGCTGTAGAGTGACTGAGCATAGAAATACCCGGTCCAGAGCGTACTCTAGCTTTTACCAGCTGACTGCTGAGATCACCTCAGGCTCCCCCACGTCCCCAACAAACTAACCAGATAGGAAAAATGAACAGATGAATAGAGAGAATCTAGCTCAGAATTGACATGATTAGGAAATTGTGTTCTTCAAAAAGTGTAGTAGTGATGTTGGGCCTCCTTTTGCTGTTAAACTGTTGGGGTGTGGAGTAACGTTGATCCGAGGATGTGATGTGGCACCAAGATGTTAGCAGCAGATTCGTTACCCAGGGTTTCCACAGATCCAGTTCCAGAGCTAAACTGGTGCTAGTAGTGTTTTCACACAAAACTGGTTCTAATTCTGAATCTTTCCGGACTCTGGACTAGAAGAAAGAAGTAGTTTTTATAGAATCCAGGGTTGGTTATACAAAGGCCAACCACCAAGAAAAATGTTTTGTGTGACGTTTTTAAAACTGTGGTTTTAGGATTTCTTTTTATATCAGCCTCATTTAAGACAAGATTTGTAAAATGTTCTAATAAAAGGTAATTTTAGGCTTTGGATACCTTGCTGCTTTCAACCTTCCTGCTGTTTATTTGGACAGAGTTAAAGTTGCATAGAGTTGTTCTTACAGTCAATATTTTCTACAGCGAACTCCATATCACACTGTTGGCCTATTCAACTCATGTTCAACTCGTTTTCCAGACTTGATCTTGATTGATCAGGTCACAGACCAGTTAATTGGGAACTATTTACAAATACCTAAATATTGTTTTTGGCAATATATAGTTCTGGCCTCTTTATCCTGCTGAAAGAGGCCACAGCCAACAGGTTACACCGTTTCCATGGAAGTCTGTATGTGGTCTGTATCTGTTAGAACACTGCACAAAGCATCACATGGCCTCTGCCAGCTTGTCTTCTTCTTATAAAGCATCCTGGTGCAATGTACTGATGCACTTGCTCTTTACCACCAATATGAGTCAGACTGGACCATTGCTCCATAGTCCACTGTGTTTTCTTAAATGAGGAATGGTCAGCTTAGGCACCCTGACTGGTCTACCAGCCTTGAAGCACCATTTGCAACAAACTGTTCCCCTTTTGACAGGTACTCACCACTCTTTATGCTTCCTTATGACGATATGGTTCATCAAAAGTGGTTGCACTTCATTTTTGGAAACTACCTTCTGACGAAAATTGTGCAAGTTTTTTAAGCAACAATTTATTTGATCATGGACTAATAGAGGATCACCAGAAGAAGATGCAATCCCAACACTCAAAAGTATGCTTATGCTGTTGGACGTAAGCTGAACTACAACTCACAATGTTTCGCATCGAACAACCGGAGAGGAAGCAACGTCGCTGTCCATGTGTTGAGCCCTTAAGAGCCTCCGTACTCGCTTTGGTTATTCAGAAAAGCCACTCTCCAGGTCTGACGTGATATCATTCATGTCAGGTTCAACAAGTTGCCATTTTCCAATTATTATGTTATATCATGTTTCTCCTTTGTACAACAAAATACAACACATATAAGAACAGTTGTAAACGGCATCAATGGTCGGCATGCAGAAGACTTGTTGCGATGACGTGCTGAAGGCTCTTAAAGAGACAGGCCAATTTCAAGACATCAGATCCAGCTGTGATGTGAATTTATTTTAGGTTGTTTTATATATACACAGTACAGACCAAAAGTTTGGACACAACTGGTCATTCAACTGGTTTTCTTTATTTTCATGACTATGAAAATTGTAGATTAGATTGTAGAAAAACCTGACAGGGCTCACCTGTGAAGTGAAAACCATTTCAGGTGACTGACTACCTCTTGAAGCTCATCAAGAGAATGCAGAGTGTGTGCAAAGTAGTAATCACAGCTAAAGGTTGCTACTTTGNGTTGCTACTTTGAACAAACTAGAATATAAGGCGTATTTTCAGTTGTTTTACACTTTTTTGTTTAGTACATATTTCCATATGTGTTAATTCATAGTTTTGATGCCTTCAGTGTGAATCTACAATGTCAATAGTCATGAAAATGAAGGAACTCATTGAATGAGAAGGTGTGTCCAAACTTTTGGTCTGTACTGTATATATATATGGCATAACATAACAACTGAAAGATACCATAATTATTGGACTGTGGTATAAAATAGCACTATGTGGCTGGAAAATACTCTTTAGATCCTTACCTTTACTCTCACTTTCTGCTTTCAACATTTGAGCATTGAAAACACAATGTTCATTTGCTCTGATCATACTATTCTGCGTGATACATGAATATATAGACAAAAAAAAAACAATAAAGAATGAAAAATCTAAATGCTTTTTAAAGACAGTGAGTGTGTGCTGTAACACTGTTCACCGCTGGAATGAAGGCAAAAGGATCCAGCAAGCAGCTTAAAGCTTCACTAAAGACAGCACTTATACTGACACCAGAACCCGAATGCTTCAGCTACACCTAGTGGCAAAGAATCTTCCCCAGCAACTCAGTGGTTATCAATATTCAGGGAAAAAGCTAAATCCTGGTCAGACAGTACAACATCAAGAAAACACCGTTTGTTCTTGCGCTGAAAAGTGACAAGAAATATACATCATACAACATAAAAGGCTTAAGAGTAATGAAATTCTTTCCTCCAGCAATTTCCATCATTCAAAGAGATTATAGAAGCGGAGCGTAAGTAAATCGGAGTTGTTGGGAATGTTCTGCTTTATGCATTTGTCTGTAGTGTATTAGTGATGCTATGTGGTGCAAATTTGTTCAGATTGCTTTAGAGGAAATGACAGGGGAGATAAGGTGAGCGCGCTCCTGTTGAGAACGACAAATTTTATGTCGCTGAAACTTAACAAGCGCAGTCAGCAGAGATGCACTGTTTCCAACACAAAGCTTGCCAAACATTACTCATAGCCTATAGACTATATTTTTCAAGCAGCTGCACAGAGTCTAATAGCAATCTAATGAAAATTGAGGTAATCTAATGGAATATGTTTCCCTCTACAGCGAAGATGAAAGGAATACATGAAAAGCTCCAGTGATTCAGGCCTCTCAGCTCTCCCTAAAAGGCACTCTGCTCACTTTCTTCAACAGGAGTGTAAGTCGGGGCGAAATCAGCCCAGATGTCAGACTCAGTTTCAGGTGGGGAGGAAGGTGAGGCTGGAAAGTGGAGCTGAAACAACCAGCGGTATCCTTCTGTTTGTAAAACCAGACACTTTCATAGCTTATTAAATAACAATCAAGAATCTGTGGCAGCTGTTTTTTTTATGTTGTTTTTTTTGTCATATCAGTGTGTAGATTCGAGGAGGAGTTTCTGTTTGCAAGAGTGGTTAGAATAAGAAGCAGCAAGGTTTATTTATGGAGACAGGAGGAGGAAAGTGTTTGTGTGTAAAGTGTGGACATAAATTTCCAGAACCTCTAGGAGTAATAAAGCACATGTGAAAGGTGGATCCTTGTACCAAACGTCAACAAAAGGTCAGCTGCCCATTGTTGAAATACAGAATACCAAGCAAAATATTAGTCCTTTATTTATTTTCTGTAATTTTTTTGGTGTCCCTCTACAGGGATACTAACAGTATTGCAGCTAAAGACAGAAGTGTACAAACCCATGAGGTAGTGAAAATAAAAGTATAGTAAAAATACATAGCTACACACATAAGTTTACACTATGTTGAAGTTAATGGGATTTTGTGGTTTATTAAATAGCAAGATATCTCTCTCTCTCTCTCTATATATATATATATATATATATATATATATATATAAAAGAACAGCTACATTTTCTAAAGTGTAAATACTGTATGTTCTCATGGATTGAGAAGACGTTTTGCTTTTTTCAAGTGTTCAGTGAAGTGCACACAGGCGTGGTAAACGGCAGAGGGAAAGTTGCTTTGTGCTGAGAAGTGAGCGTGTTCTGTGAGTTTTAGTGGTTCAAATACTTCCCATAAGAAGCTCTCCAGGCTTTTTGTTTAAGAGTTAACCGTTCTGTGTGGCTGTTATTTTAAGTCTTCATAGCTGTGTGAAAAAAATGACACAGCTATGCGATGCTAACGGCTAGCACCATCAGCTAAGCCAGCACTTCTTTATGTAACGTTAAGAGCCATTTTGTTTTCCTTGCTAGCGGGTTAATGGATGCAGAGTCTACATGTACTTATGCTAACACATCACTATAACAGAAGCTGTCTGGTATAGAAGTATTCAAGGTTGACTATTTCCAGTATCAATGAGGTCTTTAGAAATTTCAGAACTCTCTGGGCTAAGGTAGTGGGAGGGTCTGAGCTCTCTCTGTAGTTCATTAGCTAAGACTAACCCTGCTAATTATTTACATGAGATGCAGCAAAAAACAGCTCCAAATATTGACTCTGTGTTCACTTGATCCCTGGCTTAAAATGGTAAAACTCACAATGGCTGCTCTCTCCCACAGAGTGTGACACTGCTTCTGCCCCCAAGATGAATAATTAACGACCGCTGACAGCAGGAAGGCTAGAGGGAAAGGCTGCGGTTACACCTTCTTATTGTTCTTCGGGAGGAATCAGAATATTTTAAAATGGGTATTGTCAGATCAAAACGCTAAAAAAAAACAACCTGGAGATCAGAAATACTCCCCAAAACTCTGATGAGAACATCTCTAATCTCACACATCCAGTAAAATGATACAGTTGACAAAGAGAAAAGGCTTAAAAATGAACATGCAGGCAAGATTTTCATAACAGTATTGAGATATTTTGCGGTGAATTTGCAAGCTGCATTCGGTGACTTTGAAATATATATTTTTTAGATCATATCCCAATCTGAAGTCAATCAATTCCAACAGGTTTATGAGGGTCAGACTATTTGCTGGATGCCTTCCCCCTTATTTCTTTTTATCACTTGTCAAGATTCTGTAACTAAAGGCAACTAATACAAGAAAACACTAAAAGGGACTATGATGTGGATCACTTACTCTGAAGTCTTTCACTCGTTACAGACTTGGTCCACATTAGGAACGCACCGATCCACTATTTTCACTTCCGATACTGATATCTGAAGTTTAGTATCAGCCGATACCGATCCCATACAGAAACACAGAGCTGAATTGACTTTAAACTGACATAAATGTACTGCATAACACATTTATTTGATAACTTTGCACCAGCACAGCACACTAAATACACCAACAGCTTCATAAACTTAGTCAAACATGTAAAAACAACTCAACTTTCGTTCATTCAGTTAGTGCAATTCGGAGCATAACAGCCAATGTAAAATAAATCATAAAGAAACAGATAGTGACAAAAACAATTTGTTGATCACCTTCGTCAAACGTGAACGATAAACTACCACAAACCTTAAGAAGGAATTTTAGAATTCCTATGCAGTTAGGAATTCTAAACATGATGTAAAAGAAATAATAAAATGTGTCGTTGCTCAGAGAGCTAAGCTTAGATTTATACTGAATAGATATGCCTTTATGGATTGGGCACAATGTCACAATAACCAGTCTAGAATTTTTTGTCAATATCAGGACCGATATAGATATTAACATCGGATTGATGCATCTCCTGTCCACATGAGCGCTTTTGTGCAAAACATGGATGCTAATGAAACAATCTTATCTACAACATGCTTGTAAGGTAATCCAATAAAAGAGAATTAAAGATTGGCAGAGTATCAGACGGTATCTGTGGTTCCCCTGAATCACAGCCAGCAGTCCACCGTGCTGCGACAAAGGAAGGCGGGAGATCGGGGGGGTCTTATCTCTATCGTGTAGACCTTTGGATTTCAACAAAACCTGTCTTGATGAATATGTGCCAGAAGTCCCTCAGTGCAGCTATGTGTGCTTTGGCAGTGGATGAGAGCAGCTCTCCTGCTGGAGCAGCTTCATTACACTTCTCACTGGCTTCATAGAGGGAGCCGCGTTAGCTCCATACTTATACAGCCCCTTCAAACGTTTTCGAAGGCTATGATGTGTGAATATTATGTCAGTTAATGTGAACCTGTAAACCATTACAACCTAACCCTCAGCCCAATACAGCCCAGAGATAGTCAGGTGAATGCAGTGAATATATCTGAAGAGTGCCCACGTTGGTTCCAACAGTGTTTACTTGTGGACTCCAAATTGAAAACATGACTATCTATATGCAGCTATATTTAATAAATTAGAATTATGTTGAAAAGTTATTTTTTTTTTAGTGAGTCAGTTCACTAAGTGAAACACATTTTATAGATTGATTACACAGACTGATGCTTTTAAGCCTTTATTTCTGTTAATTATAAGTTCCCATTCAAAGCTAATGAAAATATTCATTCTTAGAATATTGAAATGTATCAAAGCTTTTAAAAAAAGCATATGTTTATACAGAACAGTGGGTGTGCCTGCTGAAAGGTATTAACTTATTAGACGATCGTTTTGTTGCTCATGTATATATTTGTGTGTGCGCGTGTGTGTTGACACCGAGATTTTAATGTGTTAAATTTGATTAATTAGCTACTTAGATTTTAAAAAGTCAAAAATTTGAATGCAATTAATCACTTTGTTCTTTCTTTACATACAAAAGTTCCAAGCGGAACCTTTTGTATTTGAGCGTTTCTGGTACACCCATAAGTCTGACGCACAAACGACATCGGCAAACAACTGCGATGGAAGACAGAGCTGCTTCTGCTGGTCTGAATGACAGTCCGATGAAGAGGATTCTCACGGTTCTCATCAATATTACTCATTTTATAAAGACTCCCTCTTTGAGCCAGGATTGTTCTTCTTAAGCTTGTTGAACGTTTTTTGGGTGACATCACATTTAATTAATATCTCTTTGGGATTAATAAAGTATTTTTGAATTGAATCGATTCTTTTCATTGGCTAGATTTCTCAACAAAAAAAAAAAAAAAAAAGGGAAAATAATCCTGACCAAAATACAGAACTCCAGCTAAGGAGTCAGATGTAAAGCTTGAAAATTCATGTCCAGAGAAACTTTGCATCAAACAACCAACTAAGAATGAGTTATTTAGCATAAAGGCAAATTTCCAGTCTCTACAATCACAAAGCCAGAGACGTCCTCAGAAAGACTTGCAGCTGCTTCTGCAGAGGAAGGTGGTGGTATAACGTATCACTGCAGCGAGGCTGAATGGAAATTCTCCATACAGCATGATGCGGCTGTCGCGTCTTTAAAAACAATCCATCACTTTCCCTTCGCTTTACTAAAATTCTGCATTTTCTATTGAATGATCACATAAAAGTTTAGTAAAATAAACTGTATATTGTATTTCGGGCATAAGAAAACAAGGAACACTTTTACAAGAATCAGTATACGCTGTTTTATGTTGGACTTTCTGATGGTTGTAAGTCACTAAGTGGGTCACGGGACCACTCCCTCTCCCAGTGGCAGATTGAGTCAGCAGGCAGTGTACCAACTGCTTAATTTTTCACCATATACCACTGTGGTGTGGTATCAACATGCGTATAAACTGGAAGGTGATTAAAGCATAAACAGGACAGTCGGTCAGACATACACACACAGATCAAGGCCCCACATGTGTTTTTGATTAAAAGGCGACAAAAATTTAAATAAGTATAAAATTCCTCTAAAGCCTATAAGCAATTTACATGTTTTTGTTTTCAGTACAACTGAATCAGCTATTTGAAGTCATTTTTGGAAACAACTTGGCGTTCTCACTTGAAAAGTCAGAAATGCTTTTTAGTTTATCACCCTAAATTTCACTGTAGAGCCAAGCGAAGCTTGCCTGTCGTGTGTTTTTCTTTTCTTTTTTTGTTGTTGCTTTCTTTTCCTCAAATGGGCTCATGGTTATTTTGAGAGACTTTAATTTATGCTGAGCCCGTTTTTGCCCCTCTGCGGCTGCGGTGACATGATGCCATAAGTCACACTAGACACTAACAATAGCCACAGGCCTCTGGTCAGTTCTGTTTTTAGATGACTGTTGAATCATTTGAAAAAAGATGTCACTTGTTGGCTATTAAGTGCTTTGCCGTTTCCAGCCTGGGGCAGCAGCTAGCCAAGATAAATAACCTTCTTGAGAAGTTAGCTGAATTCTTTCCTGGCTCCATGGCATGTAGACTGCTGCACATACAGTGTTTGCAGCCTTGCTTCCCATTTGAGTGTCACAACAAAAAAAACGTTGATAATGACCCAAATATGTTCTGACTGGTTTGAAACCTGTCAACACGGCAAACTAAACGATGCATGTCAACCTGTTCAGCTTAAATGTTGTGGAAGTCAACAAAGCAATGGAATCAGTTCCCTACTCGTATGCTAGCTACTGAATAATTGATTGGTATCCCGCTTATTTTGCTTTGTCTTTTTTACAAAGTGCTTTCTGTTGTGAGTCATGCACTCTACTGAACTTGGTCAATGGACTCGTTATGCGTTATTGACGTCACCACAGAAAGTGAGGAAGTACTGAACGGCGCGACTGCGATTGTTTCCCCAAGTTATTTTTGCCAGTACAGCCAGTTGAGGCTTATTGACAGCGGTATTTCCAAAATTTGGAAATAGCTAGTGTGGCGATACTATATATATGAATCTGTCAACAACGCCATCTTGGGAGTTGCGCCCAAGAAACTAATTCAGTGAGGCACGTAAGTTTCGTGACCAATGAGAAGACTTCATTCCACTACAAAGTATTTCATTTTATTTCTTTCCATGTTTTAAAGACAATTAAAATTCAAAGAGGAAGGGAAGGGAAGTGCACAGTACTGAGGCCTTCCAGCAGGGGGGAGGGCAGTCCAAATGTGGGGAACTGGTTCCTAAAACAAATTAATCAAAATAAATCACCCCAAGCACTTGTGAACAAACA